>SCLG01000312.1:0-12369 GCA_004367875.1 Oikopleura albicans | reverse complement strand
TTACGTGAATTTTGTTAACTTACGTGAATTTTGTTAACTTACGTGGGTTTTGTTAACTTACGTGGTGTTAACTTACGTAGGTAGGCGGTGTATGCGTAATTTGAAAAAATGTAATAATGATACTTGTTGTTCTTACAGTACAAATGTTCTACTAAATTATAATTATAAGTTGTACATAGAAAATGAAATAAAGAAATACAGTCTATATCAAGTAAGAGCACTACCGAAAAACGCAGAAAGAGGAAAACGGAAAAAATTTGCCAAAAATGGCCACAAAAATGCTCTCTAGCGCCAAAACGTGTCTCCTTATTTTGCTAATCCATGGATAACAACCTGCTTGGTTAAAGTAAAAGTCGTTTTCTGCCTACGGACTATCTAATTGAAATCAGGTGGTGTGGTAACGAAGGGACAGTTTGGAACGAAGTGACACATTCGGAGTTTTTTTTGGGCAAAATTTAGCAAAAGTGACCGAATGAAAAAAAAACAGTTTTCAAGTTAGTATTTGTGATATTTACATTCGGATATTTACATTCGAATCAGAGATGCAAAAGTTCTGGTGTTAGCATAACTTGAAAATTTTAGAACAGAACACCGATAGAACAAAAGAACGCAAAAACACCGTTCTGGGCCATTTTTCCGTCACGAGACAGAAAAGAACGGCAATTTAGAACGTTTTTTGGTATATTTAAAAAAAACGCTCACAAATGCGTTCTGGGCATTTTTCCATCACAATAACGCTCCAGAACGGTCAAAAACGTCAGAACGAAAAAATTAAAATAAAATTGTTAATTTCTCATGCGTACAAAAAATCCTATCACATGAACTGAACGTTCTATTGTCATCACACGAAAATCGAAGAACCAACACAAAATAGAACGAGCGTTCTGTTCTGAAATTTAGAACAGAACTTTTGCGTCTCTGGTTCGGATGTTGTAGGTATAACTAATTAATTTACTTTTCCAATATTCTAAAAAGAGCGTTCCTCAAAAAATTATCATTAAAAAACATTATTTTAGCGGTTTGATAAAATCACTTTTTAACCGCTCATAATGCTCGGGCCCGATAGGATAAGGATTTCTGGGGCAGCAGTTAACTTAGACCATAAATCTCAATTGCTTTTAACCCTCTTTAGTGGCACTTCCAGAGTACCTGACCTCTTGAAAGAGAACATATTTTGTTTTACGGTTATTTTCTACCGAAATCTTGTCTTTCGAATTCATAGCTTGTAGTAAACTTTAATTGAAAACTCTAATTTACTCCCACAGTATTTTATTTCAGGCACCATAAATAATTTCAGAAAATGCAATAAGTATTTAAAACAAATTTTGAAAGGCTGTTTACCGTCCTCTTATCATCTTTTGGTCAATTCACGTTCTTTTGCTATGGTAACGCGGAACATTAAGGGTGTTACACGAACAATTATTTTTGGGATTTTGTCCCTTAACTCTCAGGGAAAGGACTTTTTGATAACCCGTAGGGTAAAATTGTGTGCACGTATGCACACACTTAAAAGTTCACAATAATTTGCAATAATTCTCGTAAAACTGGTAAAACCAAGTTGTATAGCTCGTCAATTTACGTCAATCTGACTATTAAGAAATTGATTTGGGCCACGAGGGCCCCCTAGAGAGCTGTTTAAAATATCCAACCTACGCAAAAAAAAAATACCGCCAATGTAATTTTCTCGAAAAGTTGAGGGGGTCAGCAATACCAATTCTGCCCTACGGGGCCTCCTTATGCCTTAAATCGACGAAAAACCAAGTCGCGTGGATATATGCACACACTCCCCCCTGCGAGTTAAGTCCAAAGGGGATGGCCCATTCGATGGGGTAATCTGTGAAGTTGAACATACCACGTTTTGTCCCCTTCTTTTTGAAGTGCTGAACAAAACNNNGAACTAACTTAGTTGAGTAAGACAATAATCGGATCTCGATTTTAAATACACCAAGAAAACTTGACTTGTTGCCCGTTAGTGAAGCGATAAGGAGTTAGTGGTTGGCAAACATATAGTTTATTATATGCGTATATATTATATTTGGTATATACACTTAACTTCGTGAGGGTACTACGTAGTACGTGGCCAATCACCAACCACTTGTCGATAGACGACTTATTTAATATTCAATCGTTAAGAAAATATTGTGTAGTCTGTGAAAAGCCAAAATCACTTTTCGTGTTCATGAAATAAAGAATTTGAACCATTATGTGCTAACTCTTAATCTAGCCAATTTTTTTGATTACCCATTTGGGGTAAAACTCGGGTAACCAACCCGTTTGGGTTACTAGGTCGAATTATCGTTGTCCAACCCGATTCCAACCCGTGTGCTTTACCCCCAATTTACTCGAGTTCACCCGAATTTTACCCAAATTAAAAATTTTAACCCGAGTTTTAACCGTTTTTTTCAAACGGTTGTCCAACCGGATTCCGATTCCAACTCGTAAAACTCGTAAAACCGATAAATTTGTTACGCATTATTATTGTTACACACATTATTAATAATAATATTGAAACAATAGTCATTAAGTGAAATCTTTTTTTGAATTTATAAAAAAAATTACAAAACTTTTTATGGTGCCTATAATCTAATTAATCCTATATATTATATACAATTCAGTTGATGTGCACACAACGTGACACTACCACTTTCCAAAAACCGTCGCGTTGTGCGCACACCTACTGTATATGTTTATGTATATACTGCAGCGACCACTCCCAAAAAACCGTCGCGTTGTGTATATAATTAAACTTTTTACAGTGTAAAAGTTAGTTCATGTATGGTAGTTAGTTCATGTATAACGAATTAACTCGTAACGAAGTGACAGTTGAGAAAGAAGTGACAGTTGAGAACGAAGTGACAGTTTTCGGAGTTTTTTAGGCAAAAATTGGTTAGAAATTGGGCAAAAACGGGCACAAGGGACGGAACCTAACTACGGTAAAAAGAATAATAAGTGACGAAACGAAGTGACAGTTTTCGACAAAACAATCGGAAACGAAAGTGTCACTTCGTTACCACACCAACTGTTAAAAGTTTTTTTTTCTTTAAACTTCACGGATGGATGCGAGAAATCGTGTTCATAACTGACACAGTTATTTCGCTTCCACTTGTTAAACTCACTTACACTAAAAGTGCACCGAAAGTGTAAATATAATTGGATAGAGAAGCAAGATAATTGGAAATCGCGAAATTTTTTGCTCCAAAAACTGTTAAGATAGCTTGTTAAGGGTGTTTTGTAAACTACGCCATGCTTGAACATTACTATTAGATAAAAATTAAGGATTAGAAGCCTTTTTGATGAGCATGCACATTATGAATTCCCTACCGTCAGTTAGCTAATGAGCCATTTAGAAGCGTTTCCACTTGATCCAATAACGAGTTTTTTCCACTTTTTTTTTCATTTTCGTCTATTTCTGCCGGTCTGGCTACGTCTCCACTGTTGTTGGCCAAGGTGATCATTACCATCATCATGTTTTAGGTTATATATATATATATATATATATTGAGAAAAAATTTTTGACTTGTACGACGCTTTTTCACGCTTATCAACAATTTCACGCAATTTCCGAGAGAACAAACCGCGCGTAGAAAGAAAAAAATATTCGTTATTTTTTTTAGGTCTATCCATTTATAACTACGGTTTAAAGAAGAAGAAAAAAATCAGCAAAAAATCTGACACCTTTTTTTCCGTGTCAAATTGTTGGCCAGGCAGTTTTTCTTTTATTTCTAATTCGACCACAAAAATCACGATTTCAGATCTAGGGCAATTACTTCCAGTTATCTAGTGTGGGTGAGGAGTCCGACCGAAAAATCACAAATTACCGACTATTGGCTAGTCGGTGAAAAAAAAACATTGCAAGCGCATTTCGGCCTTCAAAATCGGTGAAAAACGCGTTATTTTAGCCGAAGCCGGTAAACGATCTGTCCGCAACCAAAAAATCTATTTGATTTGGTTGCGATTTAAGTCAAATGAACGATAAAAAAGGTATAATTTAGGGGACAATTTAAGTCTTATACCAGATCTAACTAAATCTTCACTGTGAATATAGTCTATGCTATACAAGGAAGCTGTAGAACATTCCGCACGTGTTAACTCGCAAGGGGAAGTGTGTGCATATATGCACACGACTTGGTTTTTCGTCGATGTAAGGCATAAGGAGGCCCCGTAGGGCAGAATTGGTATTGCTGACGCCCCTCAACTTTTCGAGAAAATTCCATTAGCGGTATTTTTTGCGTAGGTTGTATATTTCAAACATCTCTAGTTGGTGGCCCAAACCAATTTCTTAATAGTCAGATCGACGTAGTTTGACGAGCTCTACAACTTGGCTGTACCAGTTTTACCAGAATTATTGTAAATTTTTAAGTGTGTACATAGTATGCACTGCATTTTGGGAGCAATAAAAGAAATAATAATACGTGCACACAATTTCCCCCTACGGGTTATCAAAAAGATCTTGCCCCTGAGAGTTAAAAAACGCTGTCTGAATTTACCAGAACAATTCAGAACAAGCTCCGGAGATTATTTTGAACACCCGATAAAAAAAAACATTGAAATATTTTTTGCCACGGTCAAATTCGAAACTTTTTATTTAATATTTTTTAGGCACCATAATCTGTTTTCAAATTATTAATTCATAATTTACCAATGGTTATTTGTCTTTGTTTTCATAAAAAAGGAGTTCCTTTATGTTCTGATCGTGGTTATACAATGAAAAAATTATCATAAATCACTTGCGCCGTTATCTTTCCGCTCAGCCCCGTCGGTGCCACTATGATTCCGATTTTTCGAGAAATGTTTTCCAGTTAATCCGCCTACGCACTGCCCTGTTATGTTTCCGTCCGACATATTTTGCGTATTACGCGATAATCTTACGAATGTGTAATCTTACATATGTAAGAAAAGTGTCAAAATCTAAAACATCAAAAAGTACAATCTAAAAAGGAATTAAAATCAGAGATTTAGCCTAATTCAGCTACCAATGCCAAAAATATTGAATATTCAGCACCGAAAAAATATCAGTTCTGAAGCGCAGCGGCGTCAAAATGATTTTATATCACCTTATTGTTATCTGAATATAAGCTGAAAACATGATCAATCAGTCAAACAGATGAATATGATGCATTTCGCAGTTTTTTTGGACGAAAAATGATAATTATTCGTCGCATTGTCTATAAAAAAGACTCGAATTTTAAAGCTGGCATCGTATTTTTGGATTATTATAAAATAACTTCGTTCATTTTGTCTCTAAAGCTTCAATTTTATAATTCAAAATTGTTTAGACCTTTGAAAAACTGTTCTAATGCTGTTAAAAATTACATTGACGGTATTTTTTTTTTGCGTAGGTTGGAGATCGGAAAAAGCTCTCTAAGGGGCCCTGGTGGCCCAAATCAATTTCGGAATAGTCAAATCGACGTAGTTTGACAAGCTCTACAACTTGGCGTTACCAGTTTTTTTGACTTATTACGAATTATTGTGATTTTTTTAAGTGCGTGTTTATATTATATAAAAATTATATTAACAATACACATAGTCTATGTGACATAGAAAACCAATATAAAAAAATTTTTGTTGCTTTTTTTTTAATTTTATTGTCTAACTCTCAAGGGGAAGAAGTTTTTGGGAACCCGTAGGGGAAAATGTGAGTATATAAATTATATGCACACATTTTTCCCTACGGGTTCCCAAAAACTTCTTCCCCCTGAGAGTTAGACAATAAAATAAAAAAAAAGCAACAAAAATTTTGTTTTATATTGGTTTTCTATGTGTATTGTTAATATAATTTTTTCTAAAATTTTTACAATTCTCATAAACTTACCATTAAAATTTCGAAAACAAAAGACTTTGGCACACAAAATCTTCAACTCCGATAGTATTTTCAAATTGGGTGAAAGTTTACGTCTGGAGGGTTGAAATCCAAAAAGTTCAAATAACGCTCAAGTGTGCTTTTGCGCAATAAAGAGAGTGCGGCTGTAAGGCGTGATATTCAGGATATGATTTCATCTTCAAAAAAGCCGTTCCATAGCATTTACACCCATTAAGCGTTCAGTTACTCAAAACAACAGCGATAAATATTATAAAATCTCCTTAATCCATGGGAGGTGCAAATGGAAATCATATTTTGAATGGAGTACTATGGACGATAGTACATTTGAGATCCTCAAAATTTAACATATGAGATAAAATAATGAAATACTGAATAATAAAACTATAACTTACCGTACGCCCTTATGTTTCACAGACTTAGATTTTTCCGGCACCATAAAATGTTTTGAAATAACTAATTTAAATTTGAGAACTGACAGATCAGAGTTGTTTCATCTGTATCGAAAGAACGCACATATCATCACTTATGTTGTCACGCAGTTATGTTGCCGATTTGTAATATTTCGTCATATTTTCGTAATATTACGTAATTTTCTTGCGAAATTTTGTCATAAACATTTAAGCAAACCCGCCTACACACTGCGCAGTTATGTTGCCGTTTTTTGAAAATACTTCGGCAACATAACTGTGCAAGTGGTGTAGAATATTTTGTCGTAAACTCTAATTAATAAAACGTCTTTGGAAGGGTAAACACTATAATAAAAACAACCCTAAATATTAAAAAAGGGAGGTTCAAGTGAAAATCTTACTTAGGAGCACCATTAAAAGATGGTCGGAGAAAAAAAAATGTCAGGTGCGGTTCAAGGCGATTGGTGCGTCACACTCTTAACATAACATTCCGATTATGAAAAAAAAATAAATATTCCACTTCCGCCTCGAAATGCCAATTCCAACCACATCATAATCGAATGAATAGAACAGAAACAAACCAAATATAAAATAACAAGGATTCACGCGCGTTTTTCGGAATTTAAATCAACACCCTAAAACTTGGCACCAATCCCTTTCAAAAAATATTATTGATCAAAAAACTGTCGCTGATCTTATTATTGTTGGAATACCGGTATTTTTTCCCATTTTTCACATTAGGTAACGGTATTAATCTGAACATAATACGAAAATGTTAAAGGGAGTTCCCTCCATAAAAAGGACAAAGTTTTTCAGGGCTTGACGAATGAAAGAATTGTGATATTGAATGGAAAAATGTATTTATTAAAGAAACCAAATTTAGGCACCATTATGTATTTTATAAATCTGCTTATTAAATTATTCATATACATCACCTACCTGCTTAAAGTAACACCAAAATGAACAAAAAAATTGTAACTCTAAGCGATTATTGTTACTTTAAGCAGGTAGGGCGTAGGTTAAAGTGAAAAATTCAAATAGTGTTACTTTAAGCAGCGTTACTTTAAGCAGGTAGGCGGTGTACAGTAGGTGCACCAGAACGTTCCCTATAGTAGTCGGTTTTCTTAATAGCAAAGTCCTATAATACAAGACTGTAGTATATATCAGGGACCATAATCTATTTTATAAAATTAACGATATTTAAATTTCGATTTTAAATCTAGTGACTTTAACAAAAATGAGAAATTTTACTTCCACATGTTCAGTTCCAAATTTCAGTTCTATAGCACTTACGACGGCTTCAGGAAAAACCTTAGAAGGTCTCAAGGGGGGGGGGGTGCCACATAGAGTATGGCTTTCAAGCGGTCATAAATTTAGACTAATCGTATATTTAAATTTGAATCGCATGTAAAATTGCCCGTTTATATATAAAAAAAACGAGTTTACATTTAACAAAATTTAAATCATAATTTTTGCGGTTTGAAGAAAAGCGTGTAGTAAATAGGGGTCATGGTGAGTAGTGGTTAAGCCAAAAGAAAACGAGTACATCTGTTACCCGCTGGCAATCCTTTCAACACCTGATAGGTGCCATGATCATGAAATCAGATGAGCGTCTAATAATCCCGCCAAAGCGATTTTGGTGCAATTTTTTTTTTCGACATTGTTGCAAATTAGAACGTAATATCTAAAGTGTGCCATTACGGGGGGTATGGTTTCATCAACATGATGAAAACCACTGCAGATATCTTAAACGTGTTAACAGAAATAAATCTCGGTTTTGTGAACCTTACCGAATTTGACATAACGAAACTTTCTGAAAAAACTTGAAGTACAGTGGTCAACAAATAAGGGCAGGTGTCCTATTTTCAAAGTCTTATCTAGAGCGCATTTTTATAATTTATAATCTAGATTCTAGAGTTTACTTGAATAATGTTATGTTATCCTTTGAAAAAGCAATCTACTGCATCAATATCAATATAGAAATGGAAAACCACCTTATTTATGTAATTTCGAATAAATTGAATATAATTCAGTAAGTATGGTTTTTTTTCAGAATTCAAATAAGTATTTTGAAAACATTTTATGGTGCCTGGAAAAAATATTTAAAACTAATTTAATAAACAAGTTTCCTTAACATCTAACGGCCGTCTCTCATGAAAATGAACCAGTTAGATGCTCATCGCATGATAAACAAAAACATTTCAGCCTACAAAGCAAGCAGTTCAGCGTAATTGATTTGTAAATTGTTTTTAAAATTGAATGAGAATCTAACTGGTTCATTTTCATGAAACGGTATCGAAAAATCCATAAAATTAGTGATTTTTGTCTTTTTGACATTTTAATGCTATTTTCTGGCCATAAATATCGGGTTTGAATCAGGTAATTTTTTTAGCGGTTTAAGTTTACAAAATGAAATGAAATAAGCGTTGACAAAGTAATGTACCCGTTAACTAGGTAGGCTGGCGTGATAGGGTTAGTCAAATCTGTTTCGAAATTCTTCAAATCGTCTAAAAACCCTTTTGATCTTATAGAGCTGGATTTACTGATTGAAAAATACATCACACCCCGCTGAAATTTTAACTCCTAGCTCCTCAAACGGTCGGAAAACTAGCCTTTTTAGACATTTTTCCGTGAAAATAGTTGTACTCGTTAACTAGTTAGGAAAAAATGTTGAAGATCGTACCCGTTAACTAGGTTATACCCAGAGATGTAAAAGTTTCATGTGATTAATTAAAAATTTTATTTTATTTTTTTCGTTCTGACGTTCTTGACCGTTCGAACGTGTATCTGGAGCGTTCTTGTGATGGAAAATTGCGCAGAACGCACTTTTGAACGGTTTTTTTAAATAGAACAAAAAAACGTTCTAAATGGCCGTTCTGTTCTGTCTCGTGATGGAAAACGGCCCAGAACGGTGTTAGAACGTTCTTTTGTTCTATTGGTGTTCTGTTCTGAAATTTTCAAGTTCGGCAAAAAAAACAGAACTTTTACATTTCTGGTTATACCCGTTAACTAGGGAGGGACTGTATCGAAAACGTAATATCTAAAATTAGCCAAAACGTGATAAAAAACAATAATCACTTTTTCTTCTGGCGTTAATTGAATCTGACATCACGCGGGAAGCAGCTTGTAATTGCAGAATTACACCATATTCTGGCCTGTCAATGAGCGCCCAGCGAAAATGTTTTATTTTTTTTTCTAATTTCTGCTCGTTTCTCCTGTCACTGTCATTATTTCAATTAATGTGGCCTCCTTAGTGAAACAAATCCAACGTCGAGACCAAAATTCGATTAATTGTAATTTGCAAATGAACTTTTCCCTTGTCATGTCCCATGTATGGTGACGATAAATGTCCAATGACCTACATGAACATTCATAATCGTTGGAAATTGATTTTTGTTTTGTTGAATTTGGGAGTCATCGATTGCTTAATACATAGGGTAATTTTCAAGTTAACTCTCAGGGGGAAGGAGTTTTTGGGAACCCTTAGGGGGGAAATGCGTGTAAATAAACATTCACTTAAAAAATTAGATTACTTATTTTAAAAAAGATTTCGATCACCAGGGCCCACTAGAGAGCTGTTTGAAATCTCCAACCCACGCAAAAAATAACACCGTCAATCGAATTTTTCTCGAAAAGTTGAGTGACCCCCATACCCGTTCTGCCCTACGAGGCCTCTATATACCTTAAATCGACGAAAAAACCCAGTTGCGTGTCTATTAACACTCACTTCCCCCTGTGAGTTAAAAATAAGAAAAAACTTTCAGCGTACTGAACCGCTTATGACAACTGCAAGAATAGCTATTCGTCAGAGATTTCAGAACAAAGGGGTTGGAACCCAATTACATCGTTTTGACCCTGAAACGGCGCATGGCGTAAGTGGATTGTCTGGAACATTGGATTTAAAATTTTACCCGATAAAAGCTCATGGAGTGTATAACTTGTGTAAGCTTCTTTGATAAAAAGCAAATTAACGCATACAATATACTCCAAATTTTCAACTTTGGACGATAATTTTTGGATTAAAATGACAAAAAAATAAAAATTTTTTAATTTAGAAAAAAATTAATAGTAACGGACCGCAACCTATGATTTATTCCGCAGGCACCGTAAAATGTTTTGTAATTAGTAAGTTAAAATCAGAAACATACGAGGACCAAAATTGTTTACCAAAAGCCACATAATGCTAAATAGCGACTGCATGGTTCCTAATCACGTTTTAATTATAACGTTTTAATTATGTTTTCTATGATTATTAATAGCAATAGAGGTCGGCACTCGGGTAAACTCGGGTATTAACCGTACCCAACTCCGGTAGAGCACGGGTTGTATAGCCATTTTTAACCCGATTTTTTACTCGACATCGTTTCTGGGCTCGGGTATTACCCGACTTTTTACCCGCGGGTGAAACGGTCGGGTCGGGTAAGAAAAAAATGGAATGTGCCGACTTCTGGCTATAGTCTAAGCTTTAGTTATCAGGAGTCCTGATTCAGCACCTCCCATTTATCGTAAAATATATTTTTAGTTCCGTTTTAACTCCCTCTAACAGATGTGCGCGCATTTTTTATTGAATATGAATCTGAAGATAGTAACGAATTTAATTAAAATAAAAACAAATCTACGAAAAAAAAATATTCACCGCTTCTTATGTATTATTTAATTTTAACTTATCAAAAACAATTTTTACAAAGAAAACTAAAAAATCGCCGAAAACGATTTTCTAAAAAAACGCCGATATAGGCGCCAACAAATTGAATTTGGCACCTGTGGACCAAAGTATGATCAAATATTACTCTTTATATGTAATTGAAATGACTGTTATCCAATTTGTTTATCAAATTTGTTTATCAAATTTGTTTATCAAATTTGTTTATCAAATTTGTAATTTTTAGTTACTGTCCATACTCCCATTAGAGACACTTTTATTACGGTCATTTTTTTGCAAAAAAGTATTAAAAATCCTCCAAAATTGAGCATTTTTGATTAGTGCTCTTATAAGGGTAGGGACTGTAATTAATTTAATTTTGTTGGAAGATTCATATTTTGTTATCATTTGTTTGCACAAATACCCTAAATTATTTTCAAATCAAATTTGAAATAACCGCCAGTTTACGGAAGTTAACGCCTCTGAAGTTATCAAAATTAAGTTAGTTAACAGTCTATTCGTGTCATTTTCACCAGTTTCAGTTGTTCTAAAGTTAACAAATTATATTTAAGTTAACACTTTTTCCCATCGTTTTGTTAACTTGGGTACACAGGTGTTAAGATGACTCTTATAATTTTAACTATACAACGTAGAAAATGATTCGTATTTATTTAATTCCTAGTATACGCTGTAACTTTAATTTAATAAATGGTTCACGCACTGTATAGTTTATTAATCAAATAAGTGATGTTCTAATCCTAAGAGTAAAGTTTTTGTTAGATTGAAAAATACAGGGCTGAAGGGAATTTTTGTTTACTTACAAGCTTCTTAAATCATTAGGACGCGTGGCTACAGGCCTTTGAGGTCGTGTATTTTTTGAAATGTAAGATGACGAATACATTTGTATATATCTAAGTCACGCTTAGTTGTCATATAATTCCATGGTGTAAAAAAAATTCTTAACACGAAAATTGGTTACATGCGCGACGATTACAGCAATCGACGGTCGATGTTTTTTTTCGTTGTGTATGCGACGACCGAAATTATACTTTTGCATCATCTCGAAACACACATAACATGTGTCAAACCGCATATTTTTTATACTTCGATTTTTTTTTTGATGTGAACGCGATTGCTACGTATATATTACGTATAAAAATTGATATCGTCATTTTTCAAGGCACCATAAATTGTTTTGAAAATTTGAGTATAAAAGCTGATTCAGAAACATTGATACCAATAGTAACTAATTTATACGAAGGACCGGGTACGCAGTTAAAAGACGGGTTGGCCCGCACGTGATGTTATCAGGTGATTTTACACAAAAGTCGTTTCACTTTTCCGCCTACGCCCTGTTTAGTTATCAGGCACCCTACGCAGTTATCAGGCGGGTTTTTTGTCGCCTGATAACTGCGCACCCGATGTATAATCTGCTACGTTAAAACGAGCAATTTAAGCGATATTATAATAATACTGATATTATAAATTATAATTAATAA
>SCLG01000311.1:198788-211403 GCA_004367875.1 Oikopleura albicans | reverse complement strand
TCAACTTTTTCATAACTTCTATCGTGGCTAAAAGTTTGATCTCATAATTTATGAGTCATAATTCATGAGTCATAATTTATGAGTCATAATTTATGAGTCATAATTTATGAGTCTTAATTGATGAGTCATAATTTATGAGTCTTAATTTATGAGTCATAATTTATGAGTCATAAAAATAAATAAATTAATTCGTCTCCGGGATACAGTGCGAATCCTCGATCGCATCGCGCGTTTTCTAGAATTCGCATATTAAAAAAATACGCGGAGGACGATTGGAGTTCCAGAGTGTAACAAAACGAAAATATTTTACTCACATTTCACACTATTCAATCCAGATAAAGCCTTGAGAAGATATAAGGACCGAAAAAAGAGCGTCATTGAAATTGCACTTTGTAAATGTTTCTGATAATAAAATACCAAATCGAATGGGGGTCGACTTCGAGGGTCAAGTTCGAAAATTGTCAACGCGCGTTGAAGAGAAAGGTAACGCAAAATCCAAACACCAATTATAAAACAGTTCGTGACCGAAAAGGTCAGACTTAATCTTGGATCCAAATTTTAATTTTTGAGTGGTGACGAAATTCTTATCGGCCNATGATCTTTTAACTTGGAAAGCCAGCTCAAAATCTGCGCCGAAAAAGTGTCCAGATTCGCGCAGTTGGACTTTTCTGGAGAGCGAAATTAGAAATAATCTAGCTCAATTCGATTCGGAACATGCGTTATTTGTTGAAAATACTAAAAGGATGGGGATATTGATGTACACGATAACTTCTTTTTAATTTCTAGAATTTATTGGTGGACATAAAGTTTTGCACTTGAGCTAATTCATGATATACACCAGGTGCGTGTAAAAAATTTAATCCAGGTGTGTAAAATAAAAATTTACCTACGCACCACGCCGTATGTCGCAATACTTTTGAGTTACGTAATCACTATTTTAAAATTTGTACAAAAAAACACGTATTGCGCAATATTTTCCGCGTTCGTCCCCTTATAATTTATTACAATTTGTACAAAAAACACGTATTGCGCAATATTTTCCCCGCTCGGAAAATATTTTTAATTTTTTGGCGTTTTCCAGCGAAATCGCCTACGCACTGCGCCGTTATGTTACAATTTTCCGTTATGTTACACTTTTTTTGATTTTGGTTTTGTAACATAACGGCGCGCCTGGTGGATTGAAGGTTTGCTGGACGTGAAGGTTTACTTGCTGTGTAAACAATTTTTTTATGAGTTATTTTATGAAATTAAATCATTTTAGCCCATACGCCCGCATGATCCGCGTTTTTCGAAGTCCCATTTTAAAATTTAAACCCCCAAACTATTCTAAGTATGATAAAATAATAAAAGATGTTTCTGTGCTTCTTCGAACATATTTGTGGATGTAGTTTAATGATTTGATTACAAACATTTAAAAAATTGTTATCGAAGAACAACTTCTTGCGCTAGAAAGCAAAAAAAAATAAATAAATAATAATTTTGTCGCATAAATTATCAAAGTGGAATTATTCAAAAAAATGTTCGCGAGTTTTTCGCGAGAATTATTCAAAAAAATGTTCGCGAGTTTTTCGCGAAAATTGTTCAAAAAAATGATCGCGAGTTTTTCGCGAGAATTATCCAAAAGAATGTTCGCGAGTTTTTCGCGAGAATTATTCCACCGGTCAATATCCCTATTTTACGAGAGCCATGCAGTAGTGTCATGGAAGTGATGGGCTCAAAGTGCGCTCATAACGACCTTTGCGGGGTATATATGCAACTTGAGTCAAAATCGTACCTTGGAACGGAGTGGCCAATTTTCCGGCGAATAGACGGCCAGCGATATCTTTTTCTACATGAAACAGAACCTAGATCATATTGGACTTTCACAGGGTCACAAACAGTTTCAAACAATAAGGACAATTACGCCATTGCTTACTTAGCATCGTTTGGATGTCCAACAAATGAAAACTGGAAAATTCAACTCGACCCAGAAGACGAGGACGAGTTAACTGACCAAGGTCTTACGTATGCCAAAGATGGAATGTTTCAACTTAAATTTCGTAACAATACAATTCCGACTACCACGAGTGACGGTAATATACATGATTATATCGAATTTTATTTATCATATCATTTAACTCTTGGGGGTCGTTGTGTTACAATTGTCACACAACGGCCTATTTGCCTCATATCTCATCAAACCGGCCTCAAATCAAAAATCGCTTGTAGACGGGCCAAACCAAATTTTATGGAGAAAATTTTGGAAGAAAAATCGCAAAAAAATTTTTTCTCAAAATTGTTGTTTTTATCTTCCTGAGATGACTTGGTGACGACTTTTTTTATTGGTCAAAATGGATTCATCATGCTGGAAAACCCCCGTTAAACAATTTTTGCAAACAATTTTATCTTTTAAAAACGGCCATAAGAGGCTTATGTGATGATAACCACACAGTGTCCCCTACGGGTTATACGAACACCTGTGACCCACTGGAGTTAACACACGGCTCCAAGGTTTGAAAATGAAATATGTTTAAGTCGTTTAAAATGAAAAAAAAATAATAATCTTAAGATTGTACTGTATTTGGCAGATTACCAGCAAATTACGTTGGAACGGCGAATAGAACTATAGGTGGCAAACAATGCAATAATTGGCCTCCAATTAGAATTGCTAAATCTCATACAATTGTTGGGCTGGGAAATCATAACTTCTGTCGACCAGTTAAAAATAAAAAATATGCCACTTGTTTCACTGGCAATGGAAATAATACTCATCGTACAAATGCTTGCGAATGCAAAAAAGGTATTTAAAATGTTTTTGGAGAAAATCAGAGTATTTCTGTCTAGATGTGCATGTTTCTCTTAATGTGCGTTTTGACAAAAATTTGTAAATATCTCTAGATGTGCTTTTGTTGCGGACAATTTTTTCCAAATGCACTTTCAGATGGGCCCTTTTTTAAAATAACGAACAATGTTTCTCTAGATGTGAACATTTTTCGGGGACCAAAAATGATCGTCTAGAAATCCTTGACTGTAATTTTTGTATATGAGATAAAGTGCATATATGTTATACATTATACTTACAACGGCGCTTGAAATTTGCGTTTTTTTTTTGTCAAAATATAATAATTTAATATAATTACAAATATCATGTGAACGACTGCCTTGATATGCACGACTGTCCTGCTAAGCACGTGTTTGAGAAACGCAATATGCACATCAAGAAGGTCGAAAATATTCTATTTGAAAATTTTAAACATATATTCAGTTTTTTGGAAGGAGTTATATTCCCAAATCCAGTATGATAACAAGACAAAAGAATTTGCAAAAAATTGCAGTTTGACCAATTGCACGGTCGAACACAACGAATATAACTTTATTGATTTTAACGTACTCAAATCCTTGGAATTTTATGAATATGAATTTAAAATTATATGGGAATTCGAAAATTATAAATATGTAACATTCGACTGGATCCAAGACAAAAATCCACTCAGTGGCGATAAGCAAGGAAAAGTTATATATTTTTAAATTGAAAAACAGGCGCCTAATATAGCGCTACTCAGATTTTTCCATAAAACCCGTAGTCTAGTCAATGAAAAATTGTGACTGTTGAAAATACTCGCTAGCGCCAAAATGTCTTAATAAGTGTTAAAAATGTTGGGCGTTGGGATGCGTTGGCCAACGCCCAACGCCTAACCAACGCGTTGGGGAAATTTGGAGCGTTGGCCAACGCTTGCTTTGGGAAAATTTGAGCATTGGCCAACGCTTACATTGGGCGTTGGGAACATTTGGAGCGTTGCCCAACTTTCGCAACACTGGTCTTAATTGTTGAATTTTTGTATTTCAAATTGGTGATCTACAGACCAAAATACAGACCAAATAAGGAGTCCAACTGATGAATTCGGGGACAAATAAAAATATGATGCGCTTGGCCCTCGTGATTTGCGCTCAAATATCATTGGCTTCACTTTTTATATTAATTTTTGGTCCCCGAATTCATGCAAAAAATACCGAGTTTTCATGTCGATAACTGAGTAGTTAATTAATAACTAATCGTTAATCAAAAAATATATCTTAAAAAGTGAACGTCAATAATATAAAATGTTCCCTTGGCGGTTTTACACCCGAGTTTGGTGGACTGGTAAAAAATGACGATTCTAAACCAGTGGCGTTTTGGGATGCGACCACCGAACATTACGTAATCGGGTATTGGGACAATGATTATGCCAAAGCTTTATTTTCAACTGAACCTACGCTTTATGGGAAGCTATTTCAAAAACTTTCAAGAACACGACTATTCGTCAAAATAGACTATCAAAAATCTCAAAGTATGTCATTTTTGTATTTGATGCAGGATTGGAAGCGTTGGAGTGTTGAGGAAAAAAATTCTCAACGCGTTAAGAAAAAATCGTCGCCTTAGGTTTTGTGCAAAATCGGTATGTTGGTCAACGTTTCCAATACTGATTTGAGGAAGCTGGAATGACCTAAATTGTTGGACTTTACATAAAAGTGCCAAATAATGGTCGTTTTATTGTTTTCGGAAACCGAATCGACCATAATTTTAATAATTTACCATTTTAAAAATATTTTCACGTAAATTTTTAACATGTGTTAAAATTCATTTAACATATTTTTATAGAACGTCAATTGCATGTTTTTCGCGGAGAGGAGGAGTTAGCTATAACATATTCCGGCAACGGTATTCAAAATCAAGAAAAACTATTCGATGGGAGTATCGCCACAATATTTGAGAAAACAACATTTCCATCAGGAAAAAACTTTCAATATCTTTGTTTTGTCTGTTTATGATAACCGGTCTATTGGTCGTCAACGGGCAGGTTTTGGGTCGAGAATTTTTTAGCGAAAAGGCCTACGCACGTATCCAGTAACGCATATGCTTCTATTAACATGCAGTTTTTTTTCAATTTTTTCTAGAAATTTTTTATAAAAAAAAAAGAAGAAATAAAATCTTCTTAAAAATTATTTTTTCTCACATGTGGATGATCTATACAGAGGGATCGCCAAATAAGGGCCCCTCAAATAAGAGTCGATTTCGCCTAATAAGGGTCGGTCGCGCCGTTGTTTTTCGAGAAAAATATTATTGCTTCAAATAAGGGTCGCTGATTTTAACATTGATTCCTACGGATAATGTTGACTATTTTATTGTCTGCTTATAAAAACAAGTAATTTAAAAAAATATTAATCTCGAAATTAATTTTAAGATTGACAAAAAAACTTACATATAATGGAAAATCATATTTTATACAGTAATAGCAATAACATTCGTTTATCTTGGGTTTGCCAAATAAGGGTGGGGTCGGATTTTCAAAACATGAAAACGACTCTTATTTGGCGACCCTTGTACATTTTTTGAAAGCTTTTAAAGAAATCAAAATCACATTCTATGAGCCGATGGAGTTAAAAGACGTTAATCTACTCAGAGAATTATATAATTTCGAAATGTACAGTGATATTTGCATTTATGGTGACGGGACAGAGCTCGCTTGTACACCCAGTAATTTAGTAAATGGTCCGTTGCAAATAAATTTCCGGTCTTTTTATGGCGACATGGAATCGGTCACAGTTTCGGAAATTTTAATCGCATTTCAAACAGCGATACGGATAACCCTGCTGTCCGTTGAATTCTACAATCAAGGTTTGGTTGTATGTTAATAAAATTTTCAGCTGACCCGTTTTTCAGTCCTGTCTAGTGACAAACGGTACCGACTGAATTGGAATCATTTCTAAAATGTCGAAAGGGGAATTTTTCGACAAATTACCTTGATCATCTTTGCGCTTTATCACCCTTACCCTTTATCCACAAAAAAATCGATGAAAAAAACAGCTGAAATTGACAGACATATGTATACATGATTTTTGTAAAACAAAATGTCGACGGATTACCCTTTATTCATTTTACCCTTTATCCCCTTTTGCGTTTATCCATTTTGCGTGGTTAGCCGGCGGCTGTTTTGTACTTACTTTTGGTACTTATTCACTGTAATGCGGTTGGTGATCGGTGTTCACACAACGCAACAGTGCGCGCACAACAGAACGGTTTTTGACAAACGAACGCGTTGTGTTGTGTGCGCATCAACGTTACGTTTTTTTCAAAATATTTTTTAGTTTCCGAATCCAGCGTGCTTCCCAACTGCTCTGACGTGTATGTGTCTGGCCTTATATGCAAAGCTTATTCAAATTCATTTTGTGGGTATTATACCCAAACGAATACCACGATTTATGACGATACTCACTGGCCGGTTTTCACTCAAACTAACGGAAATTTTTCGATTTATTTAAATCCGGGAAACGGAAAGTGGCATTTATACGACTCTATTCCTAGCATTGGGGTCGGAAAGTACGGTGCCTGGGCCCTCATGGACACTACTTTTCCGTATAAAAAGTGCGATGTCTCAAATTTGATTTGGAAAATACTTGAGCCAGAAGAAGGAAGTGCCGCATCAGATGTTTTAAATACCAACTGGGTCGATCAAAGGCCACTTGGGGACCAAATTTGGTACACAAACTGGGACAATAATCAAGACCAAAATTTATTCCGAATGCAGGTTAGGGTTCAAAAAATAATTTCTGTTTTTGAAAAATCGCAGTACCTCAACTTTTGGCAGATTTTAGAACTCTAAATTTCAGACCGTGAATAAAAATCGCGAGCCCTGTTTCAAACTGGAAATATTGGGATCAAAATGCGGCCGAGCATGTGGGACATATGAAATTCATAACGAAAATGTCACATACTGGAACGAACTATGGCCCACTTTTAAGAAAATTGATGATGAGATTTTTATCTTTGTAGAAAGAAACCAATGGCATATGAGTTGGGTCAATAAACATAATATAACCATATCAGTTTTTGCCGAAATCTTCAATTATAAATGCCCAGCCTATGAAGGGAAGATGCTAACAATAAAAAATCACAGTTCCATGAAAAAGTAGTTCCTGAAAAGCAAATATCATCAAATAATGGCACTTTCGAATTGAAATTCTAAATTTAGTCAGTTTTTGAAAATAAAGTCATTTACCTTTTTGCGTGAGCGTGGGTAAAGACCACAAACCCTTAAACACCTAGGGCCCAGGTCTACTAATTCAATTGCAAAACTAACTCAATTGTACAAAACTAACTCAATTGCAAATTAATTGCGTAATTTGCAATTACAAATTACTGTCGTAATTTGCAATTGAAAATTTTCTCACAAAATTAAAAGCGTCCAATTTTGACTTTCAATTTTTTTCGAACAGAACCATTCGAAAATTGTGATTAAAACGGTCGCAATTAATACNTTTCAATGGTCCTTTTTCATTCTTTTAAAATATTTTTGTATTAGTAATATATACAGGGAAATATTTATGAAAAAGGACCAATGAAAAGGCCACATAGGCTTCAGACGCGCTGTCAAGCAACGTTACCAAAAAGTGGTAACATTATTTATTTTTTCGCGTTTGTAAATCACTGCGATACATGATTTTGTACAAAAATGTCGACGGATTCCCCTTTATTCATTTTACCCTTTATCCCCTTTTGCGTTTATCCATTTTGCGTGGTTAACCGGTGGCTGTTTTGTACTTACTTTTGGTACTTATTCACTGTAATGCGGTTGGTGATCGGTGTTCACACAACGCAACGGTGCGCGCACAACAGAACGGTTTTTCACAAACGAAAGTGTTGTGTTGCGCATCAACGTTACGTTTGTTTTAAATATTTTTTATAGTTTCCGAATCCAGCGTGATTCCCAACTGCCCGGACGTGTATGTGTCTGGCTTTATATGCAAAGCTTATTCAAATTCATTTTGTGGGTATTATACCCAAACGAATACCACGATTTATGACGATACTCATTGGCCCGTTTTCACCCAAACAAACGGAAATTTTTCGATTTATTTAAATCCGGGAAACGGAAAGTGGCATTTATACGACTCTATTCCTAGCATTGGGGTCGGAAAGTACGGTGCCTGGGCCCTCATGGACACTACTTTTCCGTATAAAAAGTGCGATGTCTCAAATTTGATTTGGAAAATACTTGAGCCAGAAGAAGGAAGTGCCCCATCAGATGATTTAAATACCAACTGGGTCGATCAAAGGCCACTTGGGGACCAAATTTGGTACACTAACTGGGACAATAATCAAGACCAAAATTTATTCCGAATGCAGGTTAGGGTTCAAAACATAAAAGTTATCTACCAAAAAGGTTTTACCGAAACATTTTTTTACAAATAATGCTTTCTTTGAACGTCTGTTTAAGTTTTTTTTTTCGAAAAACCACATTTGGGTTACCAAAAACAGCTTTACAAAAACTTATTTGAAATTTCCCTAAAGCTTTTCCTGCAATTTTTTTTTTTTGAAAATAACACCACCTGGGGGGTTATTTTACCTTTATGAACTCTTAAAAAACGGTAAGATAAACCAACTTTGGTAAGATAACCTGTCAGGGCGTTTAGTTTTAAACTTTATTAATAATAATTTGAAATCTCGGTTGGTCCAAAAAGTGGTAAGGTAACCCAATCGTGGTATGATAATCAATAGTAAGATAACCCCGCAGGTGGTGTATTCTAAAATATGTTTTTGTTGAAAAAAGATTTTTTTTGAAAAACTATTTTACAAGATGTATTTCTCGAAAAATATTTTTTTAAGTTAAAAAGACGTTTTTGTCCTACAAAATTATTTTTAATTATTTAAAAAAACGTTTTGGCAGTTTTTAAAACTCTAAATTTCAGACGGTGAATAAAAATCGCGAGCTCTGTTTAAAATTGGAAATTTTGGGATCAGAATGCGGCCGAGCATGTGGGACATATGAGATTCACAGCGAAAATGTCACATACTGGAACGAACTTTGGCCCACTTTCAAAAAAATTGATGACGAGATTTTTGTCTTTGTAGAAAGAAATCAATGGCATATGACTTGGGTTAACAAACATAATATAACCATATCAGTTTTTGCCGAAATATTCAATTATAAATGCCCAGCATATGAAGGAAAGATGCTAACAGTAAAAAATCACAGTTCCATGAAAAAGTAGTTCCTGTAAAAGCAAATTTCATCAAAAAATAGCACTTTCGAATTAAAGTTCTAAATTTAGCCAGTTTTTGAAAATAAAGTTATTCACCTTTTTGCGTGAGCGTGGGTAAAGACCACAAACCCTTAAACACCTGGGGCCCAGGTCTAGCTCCTGGGCTTTATAAGTAAGCGGAATTTTTTCTATATACAAAACTAATTAAATTGCAAAAATTAATTGCGTAATTTGCAATTTCAAATTACTGTCGTAATTTGCAATTGAAAATTTTCTCACAAAATTAAAAGCGTCCAATTTTGACTTTCAATTTTTTTCGAACAGAACCATTCGAAAATTTTGGTTAAAACGGTTGCAATTAATACAGTTATAATTTCGCATCCGAAAAAAGTTTGGTATTTTGATGACAGCGGGACAATTTTAACATATGATAAAAGTTCATTTTACGTCGCCCTGGGCGTATCAGAAACCTCACACGTAATTTGTGATGACGTTTTAATTTGGAGCTCAAAATGCGGAACCCTAAACCAACGCTGCGGAAGATACAAACACACTNTATAAATGCCCAGCCTATGAAGGGAAGATGCTAACAATAAAAAATCACAGTTCCATGAAAAAGTAGTTCCTGAAAAGCAAATATCATCAAATAATGGCACTTTCGAATTGAAATTCTAAATTTAGTCAGTTTTTGAAAATAAAGTCATTTACCTTTTTGCGTGAGCGTGGGTAAAGACCACAAACCCTTAAACACCTAGGGCCCAGGTCTACTAATTCAATTGCAAAACTAACTCAATTGTACAAAACTAACTCAATTGCAAATTAATTGCGTAATTTGCAATTACAAATTACTGTCGTAATTTGCAATTGAAAATTTTCTCACAAAATTAAAAGCGTCCAATTTTGACTTTCAATTTTTTTCGAACAGAACCATTCGAAAATTGTGATTAAAACGGTCGCAATTAATACAGTTATAATTTCGCATCCGAAAAAAGTTTGGCATTTTGATGACAGCGGGACAATTTTAACATATGATAAAAGTTCATTTTACGTCGCCCTGGGCGTATCAGAAACCTCACACGTAATTTGTGATGATGTTTTAATTTGGAGCTCAAAATGCGGAACCTTAAACGAACGCTGCGGAAGATACAAACACACTGGATATCTCAATGATGCTAACTCAGTTATGGTGTCTTAATTCAAATTTTTTTGTTTATTTTCATGAAAAATACAATATTTTCTCATAAGTTATGAGTCATAACCACCTAACCATTTGAAATAACACTTTAAAAAATGTTATTTCAAAAGAAAATTGTTATTTAAAAAGAAAATTGTTATTTCAAAAGAAAATTGTTACTTCAAATGCCAATTGTTCTTTCACATAGGTAGTGCGTAGGCTAACCACATAAACCAATTTGAAAATTTCAATTTTTGTGAAAACGAACCGATTCGTCTCAAAATTAGCGGTTTGGCCTATTTTTCAAGAAATATGGTTTTCAAGGGGTTTTCAACTTGTGCGTAGACGCAAACCCCATAAAAAATTGGGCACAAAAAGTGTTATTTTAGATGCAAACTATTATTTCAAGTGGTGTATTTCAAAGGGTTAGGTAATTTTTAAAAACAATAAGCTCGCTAATATTAAAAAGCGTATGTTGCTTTCCCGACAGTGTAATACGACACTACTGTTTGAAACTTTCTAGCCATGTCGTGTCTAATTATTCCAATAAGTCTAAATAATCAAAATCATGTGATAAATTCAAAATCATGTGATCAAATTAAAATGGTGTTTATATATGAAGTTTGCGTTTTAATATGAAGTAAAAAAGTATTAAAACCGGTTACGTGATATCAAGTTCCGGTTTTGTACGCAAAAAAAATATCCTTAACTCCCAGGGGAAGTGTGTGTAAATAGACACGCAACTGTTTTTTTTTCGTCAATTTAAGGCATATGGAAGGTCCCGTAGGTCAAAAAGGGTATTTACACGCATTTCCCCCTACGGGTTCCCAAAAACTCCTCCCCCTAAGAGTTAAGTTTGACATTATTTGACAGACTGGCCATTATTTGAAAGGGTCAATATTTTCGACGACTCAAAATGGTATATTACAACTTGGTTCGGCCGCGATAAGTGGTATTTAACAAGTGAGTTTCTCGAGAAAACTTCGGACAGAAATTTCTGGAAAGTAAAAACCGATGACAAGTGCGGAATTGAGGGAGGACAATGGAAGATTTGGAAAAGTTATGATAAGAGAATTTACTATGATCCCAATCCTTGTATAGACGGATCAAATGGCAATCCTTGTGACTGTAAGGATGATGGTAAGTAAGGCACAGTCTTGAGTTAAAATTTTTTTAACTAGATAAAAAAAACGAGACCCACTTTTTGACATGAATTTTTTTTAACGGAATTTTTTAACAGGGAATTTTTTACAACAAATGATTTCTTAAGACTTATTTTCAACCCAATTTTTTAACACAGAATACTTCTCACGTGATGTATTTTTAACACGGATATTAAGAAAAACCTGTTAAAAAAATTCCGTGTTAAAAAAAGTTCCTCCCGATAAAACCCCCAAAATGCGACTCCCCCCATAATGGGAGTGGGGTATTTTGGCCACTATTTGGAGTCGCTAAAAACTTGTATTGTGAGATGTTTTGGTCGCCAAATGGTGTCAGTACTTGGCGACCAATTTTGTGGTTGCCAAAACCACCTAAAATACAAGTTTTTTTTTACCCTTCACCCAAATATGCATCATTTTTGTCAAAGACTTAGACATAGTGAAAAATAACGGCGCGCAATGCCCAATTTTTATTTGGATGTAACATCATATTGTTTACTATAATTTTCTTTCGGTTCTTTTAAATAAGGTTTCGCGACCATTTTTTTCTACTTACAAAAAGTGGTCGCGAAACCTCACCCAAAACACCATGTGGTCGCGAAACAATATTTTGAACAACGATTCGCGACCAAATCGCAACCAAACTCATAAACGGGTTTGTTCGCGACCTCAAGTGGTCGCGAAAGTACCCTTCACCTAATTGGTCGACAAACTCCCCTTTCAACATTTTAGACCTGATACAAATTCAGTGTCTACCGTAAATTCATATTTTCCTCTAATTTAACTTTGGTCTAGTGCCAGATGGGGAAATTTGCAACCGATATCGAACGCAAAGACTATACAATTGGTTTGACCAAAGCGAAGACGAATTTTACGTCCGTAGCCGATCCCGAAACAAAAAACAAAATTGTGATACAGTTATTGTTGGGGGCACCCACTGTACAACAAGCGATCTTTGCGGAATTTATCATAAATCAGGTTTCAACGAATTTCGGGGTGAAATGTGGCCCTACTTCAAATTAAACGGAACCACTCCAGAGGGCGATGAACGATACATAGTTGTCAATGAACCACAATACAATCAATGGGTATTTTCAAAGTTGGTTATTAAAAACAAATAAAAACAAAAAAAAAATCGAAAACTTGGTCCACAATATTTTGAAAATGAGAAACTCAAAAATAGACTAAAAGGTCTTGAAAATCAGACAATGAAGAAAATAAGAATATCTAGAAAATAATACAATCTAGAAAATAATAAAATCTAAAAAATAATACAATCTA
>SCLG01000311.1:172582-191396 GCA_004367875.1 Oikopleura albicans | reverse complement strand
TAGTTGAAGCACCCATACAGGGTGTTTTTTTTTTATTTTAGACCTAAATTTCAACGTCCTAATTTTTTCCCTAGATTGCGATGTTTTGAGGGTTCCAGAAAGTTGTTGGACTTGTGAAGCCGCCAATTTCACAGAATGTATAAAGTCTGGCCAAGAACAACTGTGTGGTAAAAATTATCTCGTAAGTTATTTCACAAAAATAATAGTACAAACAAAAATAAATTTTAGGGTTCGTGCTTTTTGGAGCTTGAAAAAACATCAGATAACAGCACACTTCGCATGGGTTGCTCAACAAAAACCACGTGCGAAAGTTTAAAATTGGAAAATTTTGAAATTTTCAATGATTTCGGAGATGGCAAACAAAATACAAAATGTTGCCCGGAAAATTACGAACCGACCGAGTGGGATTATTGTGAAAAGTCACTTTGTCGACAATGCTGCTATGACTCATTATGTCTAGATGCGGAAAATTTCACAAAATCAGAAACACGGGAAATTTGGAGGAAGGATATGACCTGTGTGTCCAATAACACAATGGTTACTAGTCCACCAGAAGGCACAGGGTTGATAGGCCAATAACGTTAGAAATATAAAATAAAAAATTTACTTGAAAAAATATAAACAACGGTTCCAAATACTGGTGTGAGTAACGAGTTTGTCACCGAGCTGAACGAGGCTCGTCGTATATTGAGTTATGAGACTCGTCCATATACGACAATTCCCGTTCAGCTCGGTGACAAACTCATTACCCACACCAGTATAAAAAACATTGCGTGAATTTCTGTGTAAAATTTTAAGAGACGTTTTTCAACCATAAAAAGAGATAATTCCAATTTATTGCCCTGATGGAACAATGTTAGTTGGACCCGAATGTGTCCCTTGTTTTGCCGGTTTTTACTGTCAAGATAATCAAACTGTATCTTGTCCGCCAGGAGCATATTGTCCAGCCGGATCCGACTANAGTTGGACCCGAATGTGTCCCTTGTTTTGCCGGTTTTTACTGTCAAGATAATCAAACTGTATCTTGTCCGCCAGGAGCATATTGTCCAGCCGGTTCCGACTATTTTGAAAAATGTCCGATATTAACCTTTAATCTTTTTGAGAGAAAAGCCGAAGAATCTTCTTGTCTGACACTTCCGCCGAGAATCAGTTGCGACGCCACAAAACTTGCAAATTCAGATACCTGCATTTGTCAGACAGGATTTCATGGAAATTTAACCCATGGATGTCACGACGACCAAGAATGTCAACGAAAAAATATATGCGGTGACAATGCAATTTGTGAAGAAACCGAGGGATCATATAGCTGCTCGTGCCGGGGAGGATTTGAACTCGAAAATGATAAGTGCGCTTTGCCGGAGTTAAAACCAAGTATGCTCGAAAATAACCCTCAAGGATTGTTATGTATTATTTTGTATTTGGGATTTCATTATGGATAAAAAATTTTATAAATAAGCTTTTTCCAATGATTAGAATTAGAAGAAAGTAATTTTTGGGAAATGACCCCAAAACTTCGAAATTTTGCGGAACCAATTTTTTTTAACCAAGTTATCTCTCAGGGGGAAGAAGTTTTTGGGAACCCATAAGGGGAAAATGTATGTATATATACACACACTTTAAAATTTCACAATAATTCGCAATAATTCAAAAAAAAACTGGTAAAGCCAAGTTGTAGACTACGTCGATCTGACTATTCAGAAATTGATTTTGGCCACCAGGGCCCCCTAGAGAGCTGTTTGAAATATCCAACCTACGCAAAAAATGGCCTCCTTATGCCTTAAATCAACGAAAAAACAAGTCGCGTGTACATATACATACACTTCCCCCTGTGAGTTAAAAAAATTAGAAGTTGTGCGGTTATTTTGCAACTAATATCAAACCATAAGTTTTCCAAAAAAATAAAATACATAACCTAAAAAAAGTTATGAAAGAAATGACTTTGAGTATAGCTGTTGAAATGGAGTCCCTTGTGGAACCAATAGACACAGCGGTGATGGCTTCAAGGTCAAAAGAGGAAAATGAAAAAGATTTGGTCCAAAAAACAAAACAAACCGATAATATTATCAAAATGACCGAGCAAATTAAATTCGCCACAATGGAAGATACTGGCGACCCAATGCTCGCCAAACTTCAAACGACGAATTTACAGAAAAGTTTGGAAGAAAGTAAAAAACAATTTGAAAAAATCTATACTATGCTCAATCAAGCAATGGAGAATATGAAAAAAATGGTCGAATATTCCGGAGAGAATAAACCAATCGGAACCGACGCGCTCCTTTTTTATCGAAAATCGCCGAACGCGCGCTCCAAAAGAACTGCCGAAAAAGATTTGAGTTCAAACACTGTATTTCACAAAATTAATACACTCCCTGGGCCTTTGTTTTGCAACATTAGCAAACAAAAAAAAAAGGCAAAATAACGTAGCCGACGGATACATCTGCTTGGTAACAGTACAGTACAGTAAAATCCGCAAAATAACGGAGTGAACGCGGAAAATGTAAGATAACCGGTTACAAAATGACAGCGCAGGGGGTGTACTCGCAATAAAAATTATTTAATCTACTTGTAAGTTATTTGAACATAACGGAAAACTGTTATCATAAATACGTAGGGGCATTACAATGGATTTTTTCTATATATTGCTGCAATGTTGCGCCATTAAACTTACCTTCAATTTGGCGAGCTTATTGGACGCTGATTTAAATCGCCGCCACTGATTGGCTGCATAAACCTACTGTTCTCGCGTGAGAACATAAACACTATACAGAAATAACCCATGGTATACACCGTATGGGGGATTGTATGAATTTCATTATAGGAATTGTCGACAATAACCGTAGGCGGAAACCAAAAAACGTCGTATCCCAAAAACTATTAACATAACTAGCACTAACATAACTAATTATCTTAGAGCACTAATATTAGTTTGTTATTTTTAAGCATTTTTTCGTTAACTTAGCAAAGTTAAAGACGTTTTTAGCTGTTTTTTGTGTTTAACTTTTTACCAGACAATATACAATTGGGAAATATGTCATTGGAAATGGAAAATATTGAAAGTGATTTATATGTGATGGGATCTAACCTCCGACGTACCGATCAAATGAGTAACGAAGCTTTATTCGGTTTCGAAATGAAAAATGCTGAAAATGACGTAACAATTTACTCAAAAAACAAGAATCCGGACTCGACTTTTCAAAAAGTCATTTCGAGCGAGCAATTTGAGGTACTTCGATTAATTCCAAAGGCGACTTCCGATTTTTTCATTTTTATTCGGCCAGTCAAACGCAACTCAAGTCTAACGGTTTATGTGGGATATAATATTATTCCGCGTCCTGCCGAGCTCCTTTATGAATTTAAAATTTCGCTACCGGCGTCCCAAATTAGTTCACAATTTTCAACTGCTATATGCGAAGGAAAATGTCGCGGCGATCGATTTGGAATACACCTTCCAAAAAATGAACTGGAAAATTGTAGGCGCAATTCGCCAACTGGAACTTGTATTATATTTTTGGTACTTCAAGTCTGGCATAAAAATTTATCAAATAAAAGGAAAAATTATTTTTTGCCATAAGAACTTTATGTTTTGGGTTTATTTAATTTTTACCGCGAAAAAATCGCTTAAGCTTTTTTGGTAAATTTATCACTCTCGGGCGCTAAAGCTTTTTTGGTAAATTTATCACTCTCGGGCGCCACCAAATACTTCAATACACTTGTTTATAATTTTTCGTGACATACCGGTATCTTTTCTCCTTGAGAAAAATGTAACTAATTTTTCAACGTAATGAAAAAGAAAACTATTTTAACTCTCAAGGGTCACAGGTTGTATATAATCCGTAAGGGTTACTTAGTCCAAATTTGGACTAGGCGCCTTTTATGACCATATTGAGACTAAAAAATATCATTTATTATCATTTTCAGTACATTTAGGACGTTTAGTCCAAATTTGAACTAAGTGACCCCTGGGAGTTAACCCCTCACGCCCCAATAACATTTAAAAATCCCTTACTAAGGGTTAAAACAGTACCTTTATCAATTAGGAACAATTTTAAACCAGTAATAAAGTTAATTCGGTTGATAAAACGACACTTCAACTTGGCATAACGACGGTAAACGCGGGTTGCCACGCACAATTAAATGGAGACACCAACTGGTCAAATCTGGACTGTAAAGTTGTGGTTTCAGTTACAACCGAAAAAGTTACTGTTTGTAAATGCTCAAAAATGCCCTCAAAATTTGTGACTGCTGGTGATGTCTTCATTCCACCGAGAATGCTAGACTTTGAATCAATTTTTATTGATAGCTGCGAAGAGCAGGGTTTACAAAATTATTTTGTACGAGGCATATGAAATACAGTTGGTGACGTAACGAGTTGATACTTTCGTTTCCGATTTTTCGTCAAAAACTGTCAACTTGTTCCACTTTGTCAACTTGTCATGTCACTTTTGCACCTTTTTTGCCTATTTTTGCCCAAAAAACGCCCAAAAACTGTCACCTTGTGGGGACTGTCAACTTGTGTCGTGTCAACTCGTTACGTCACCAACTGAATATAAATATTAAATTTGAAATTATAGAAAAAGAGATTCGAAACATTGTTTAATTTAAACTTGCAATACTAGTACCGTATTCACTGTATTCAGTTTTGTCTAAGAAATTTGAGACACGTTTTTGTCGCTAGACAGCATTTATTTACTACGAAATTCGTAGACCATTATAGTATTTCATTATGAAAAATACTCTCTGGCGTCACTGCCTGTTTCCGTTTTCATACATAAAATACAGAAAAAGATTTAGAATATATCTTTTCGCCAGTCTAAAAAATCTATTACAGTCCCTCACCCAAATAGGAGTATTTAGATTTCCCCGTACGAAAAAACTGAAATGTCAAGTTCTAGAAAAAAACACCGTACTTTCAGGTTAAAAATGAGTTTTTTACTAATTATTGAAAATTTAAAATATGTTTCCTACCCTGATTAAGAATGTGCCTTTTCGGTTATATATTTGGGCCTCGCAATTTTGGGCGTTTGGCTGTTCACGGTGATTTGGTCGTCTAGGGTCGACCGTGGCGATTTGGACACCCTAAAAATAATTGATTTAACATCGAATAACAATGATGCTTTTCTTATAGTTATTGATTCCTCGATTTCCATGCCTTTTGGTGCCCAACCAGCAACAAATATTTCTTTATCTTTTGAATTTAAATCGACTCATGCTAATCAAATGATTCGGCGAATTTCAGACGAAAAAGTTAATTTTACGTTTTCCATAAAAATTCCACGAAGCGTTGCATTTACGAGAGGCAGCAGGCGATTGGTCCTCATGTCAGCCAATGACGTTGACTTTAAAAAATCACACAGGTTTTTACGCTAAAAGTTACATCGGCCCGCAAAAGTGCACATCGAGAGGTAGATTTTTAGGTTAAAGCTAAAAACAAGGCCTAAAAAAGATGCACATCGAGAGGTATTTACAAATTTTCGCGAAAAAAACGCACATCGAGAGAGACATGCACATCGAGAGAGTGCACATCGAGAGACCCCTGACTGTAATATGTTATAAAGTTTTTTTTTCAAAACCTTTTAGTTCCGGCAGAAGTCTACTGTTAATACCACCGAGACGGTGTCTAATAATTCCAATGATATACACCAATTGCGCAGTTTTTTAACGAGTTTTAGCACCACACGTGGAGCCTAATGTATCGCCGGGTATTAATATGTTTTTTCCAAAATTGTATGCACTTTTAGGTTGTCGGTTTGGGTAAATTTCGAAGGCCAAAATGTGGTTTGGTGTCCCGAAAGAATCAGCGTTCGAAAAGTTGAGCGAAAGCTTTTAATCCCGCACAAAACCAGTGACCTTAAAGACGATTTCGAAATGTTATGTGATTATTCCTTCAACTCGAAACTGTCTCTAACGTCATCGGAAACGTCAACCACGGCTTTTAATCTAACCCATCCAATCCATCAAAACACAAAACGGGAAAGTAAAAAGCTGAAAGATGTATTTTTGGCAAATTTCATTCGCGATAATTTGTGGATTTCGATTTTTTCGAGCCGAACCTGGTCATATTATAATCGAAGAGCTCGAATTACGATTGCTATTTTAACTTTGCTTCTGGCCAATCTTACCAATGTCATGTATTATAATGATGAAAAAAGTACCCAAGTTGCAATTGGACCTTTAGCCGGGTGTTTTACTATAAAACAGAGGAGCCGCCAAGTAAGGGACCGTTTCATGTTTTGAAAAAGTATCTCTTACTTGGCGCCCGGCCTTTACTTGATCTCTGAAAGTGTATAAAGATTGACGTCTAACTACATTATACAGAGGGTTCTCCAATTTAGGGAGGCTTTGCGATTTTGACTCAAAGACCATTTTTGTCCCATATTTTTAAATTTTCATGAAAAGTGTCCCGGAATCGGACTACCCACTGTGTACATATAAGTTGACAATTCAACTAGACGATTTTAATGATTTTAACGAAAACACTCATTAGTCGTATCGCCCTCAATGCCATTTGTAACGTTAATAACCGTTATCATAACCCTTGTGCCGTCAATTATTTTCAAAATGATTTTCGAGCGAACAGCGCCCTCGCAACTGAACCACGTGGTTTCGACCGCGCATTGGAAACATTCAAAATTTTACCGCCGCCTTACCTATTTCCTCTGTGGAGTTCTGATATTATTTTCATTTTTATTTTCCGTATTTTATGCGTTATCAATGGAGAAAAATCAAGTGGACAAATGGATCACTGCGCAAATTATTTCCATTATTTTGGACATTATTTTTCTCCCAATTGTTCGAACGGTTTTCACCACATTTCTAGAAAGCTGCTGCTCGATTTCTGAAAAAAATGTTCGAACTAATATTTATGTCTATGGTGGGGACAAAAGTGACCAACATGAAATAATTAAGAAGGGATTTTTCATTTGAATATACCGTGTGTATGCTCTTTAACTATGCTGGTGGCATGACTAACCCCAGAAAATGACAAAATGTACAACCGCCTTTAACCGATTGCCGCCGGTTTAAAAATGACATTTTTTTACTTTATTCTCGATTTTCGAAAATTTGTTAAAATTTAGAATTCCGTTTTCGATTGGGTGTCGCTTTTCTCATCCTTTTTGCGAATACACCGCCTACGCTGTTATATTTTCACCCGTTATCTTGCAGATTTTCTCGTTTTTGCGTCGTTTTGCGTTTTTTGACCACTTTTCTAAGAATTTCTATCTTTATGTCTTAAGCACTACGCTGTTATGTTGCAGATGTCCTTGCGATTTNTCAATTATTTTCAAAATGATTTTCGAGCGAACAGCGCCCTCGCAACTGAACCACGTGGTTTCGACCGCGCATTGGAAACATTCAAAATTTTACCGCCGCCTTACCTATTTCCTCTGTGGAGTTCTGATATTATTTTCATTTTTATTTTCCGTATTTTATGCGTTATCAATGGAGAAAAATCAAGTGGACAAATGGATCACTGCGCAAATTATTTCCATTATTTTGGACATTATTTTTCTCCCAATTGTTCGAACGGTTTTCACCACATTTCTAGAAAGCTGCTGCTCGATTTCTGAAAAAAATGTTCGAACTAATATTTATGTCTATGGTGGGGACAAAAGTGACCAACATGAAATAATTAAGAAGGGATTTTTCATTTGAATATACCGTGTGTATGCTCTTTAACTATGATGATGGCATGACTAACCACTACAAAATGGCAATATGTACAACCGCGGTTAACCGATGGCCGGCGGTTTAAAAATGAAAACGATTTTACTTTTAAAGTGAAAATATAACAGCGTAGACGATCTACTCGCAAAAAGGACGAGAAAAGAGACACCTAATCGATTTTCGAAAATTTTCTCGATTTTGGAAAATTTTCGATAATATTCTCGATTTTCGAAAATTTTCAAAAAATCCCTTTCCGATTGGGTGTCTCTTTTCTCATCCTTTTTGGGAATACATCGCCTACGCTGTTATATTATCACCCGTTATCTTGCAGATTTTGTCGTTCTGTGCGTTATTTTGCGTTTTTTGACCAGTTTTCTAGGAATTCCTATCTTTATGTCTCAAGCACTGCGCTGTTATGTTGCAGATGTCCTCGTTTTCTATTGATATTTTTCTTGTCATTTAAAAGTTGCAAGATTATTCTAATTGAGATGGGCGGAACTGAATACAGTGTACAATAACTAAATACAGTGAAATATCCCAAAAAAAAGAACATAAAAACCGCTGAGGACGTTTGGTGTCAACCCCTAACAATAGCCGCAAGAGGCGAACGGGTTCAGAAAAACGCGATGTTCAAATGTCTCTGCCGAATTTTTTTCGTGGTTGGAATTACCCTCGCCAATTTTGTCCTATCAGAGTCCATTGTGCCCAAAGACAAATACTTTGTTGATTTGAATATTCGCCAACGGTTAACCCCCGATGTTCATTGGACCGTCGACGATATTTGGCAGTTTTTGTCCCGAGATATTCAAGACATCAGTTTTCGATTCAATGATCGTTATCAAAATTTAACCGCTAAGGACCGATTGGTTGCAAGTGACCGAATAAACTTTCGTTTGGACATCGGGATTTGAATTTAGAACTTAATGGGTCAAATTTTTGTCAAAAAGCGTTTTTATAATTTTTATGTGAGTTCCCAAAAAATTTAGTAAATTCAACATGATAATCATGTTGAAAATGTTTCAAAAATATTTTTTTCTAAAAATAAAATAAGATTTGCTCCTTAGTTTTCCATTTTGACCAATTTTGCTCCTAAATTTATATTTTCAGTCCCGTGTGTAGCAGAATTAACTTTGAAAAATCAAAATCCTCAACTAGGACCGGCACGTCTTTTCCAAATGAGAAATACTCCCGGATATTATCGTCCAATGTGGGAAAATATTTCAAAAGATTCGATAGCCGATTACGAGTTTAGCGCACCACTGAGTTTACCGTGGTTTTATAATGACCAGACGAGGCCCTCTGGCGACTGGTTACCGGTTACAAGGTCGATTGAGTTCGGAAAATATGGTTTTGAGGCGGAAATTGGAACATCAATTGAATCATGCCAGATTATACTTTCGTCTCTCCGCGATGGCAATTGGTTGGATAATAAATCAACTTTGGTCATTTTTGAACAAACGTACTTTAATGGTTACATGAATAGTATATCTCAACTGCGGGCCAGTTTTGAACGGACGCCAGGTGGCGCATTTCATCACCAACTAAGGGTCAATCAGCTGCAGACGAAGACATCGACCAATCATAATTTGGTATTTTACGCCGCTGTCTTTTTTGTATTTGCCACATTTGGAGAAGTATTTTACTTCTTTTATCAAATTCACAAAAAGAAAATAAGATTAAAACTATTAATCAGGTCAATGGGATTCAGATGTTTGACTACATTTAAGAAATAACGGGCACTGATTTTTCTTATTGGGGGTCGTAAAATAAAGGTCGGTTTTTCATTTTGAAACTGCGCTTAATTGGAGCCTGAAGGCCACTAAAAACTTTCACCAAAAGGCCATTACAATTTTTTTAAATGTCTGAAAAAACTCATTGTTCGATCCGATTTTGTATATTTAACCCTTAGACGACTCAAATTGACAACACGGACTCTAGCAGAAGTTAACGAGTTTTTTTTTACTGTTTTGTGATATTTTAAGGGTTAAAAAAATTGGCCGATAAGATTTTCGTCGCCACTCAAAAATTAAAATTTGGATCCAAGATAAAGTTTGACCTTTTCGGTCACGAACTGTTTTATAATTGGTGTTTGGATTTTGCGTTACCTTTCTCTTCAACGCGCGTTGACAATTTTCGAACTTGACCCTCGAAGTCGACCTCCGTTTGATTTGGTATTTTATTATCAGAAACATTTACAGAGTGCAATTTCAATGACGCTCTTTTTTCGATCCTTATATCTTCTCAAGGCTTTATCTGGATTGAATAGTGTGAAATGTGAGTAAAATATTTTCGTTTTTGTTACACTGTGGAACTCCAATCGTTCTCCGCGTTTTTTAACTGTCGTGGTCCATTAAACCCACATGTGGGTTTATTGCTGTTTTTTTTCGAATTTACTCCCGACCGGTTAGGNGACTCATAAATTATGACTCATAAATTATGACTCATGAATTATGACTCATAAATTATGAGATCAAACTTTTAGCCACGATAGAAGTTATGAAAAAGTTGACAATCAAAATGTTCGGTTGGGTACTTTTCATGATTCCATTTACTTTTGCATTTTGTCTGGTCGGAATGCAACTCATGAACGCCACCAGGTAGGCACCGCGGTATTATAACGAAAACGTTTTTTCGTGAAAAGTTTCAAAGACTTTCCGTGAAAAAAACGCATCAGCTGAAAAGCATACAGTCCCTGCTCCACAAACGATACACCTAAAACGCGTTACAAATTGACATCATGACTCATGACCAGGGCTCGGCAAAGCCAGGCATTTCTATTGGCTTGGCTTGGCTTTTTCCCCTTTTGAAAAATTTTGGCTTGACTTTGCTTGGCTTTTTCCCCTCTCGAAAAATTTTGGCTTGGCATGTGCCAAAGCCATTCGTGCCGAGCCCTGCTCATGACTCCGAAGTAATACATTTTTTATCACAAATTGTAAAACTTTTAGAGCAGGCACTGTATTTGAAATTATGAAATCTTTATTTTATATTTAGTGCTTCATTTAAATCGGTTTCGTCTGCTTTCATAATGCTTACAGTTTATGGGTACCTCAAACCAGACACTTTCAAAAACGAACTAAGGACGGGCAGTGGCGAAGTTCCTTTCATGCGACTTTACCATTTATCATACTTATTGATCGCTTCCTGTTTGATCGTGAATTTTCTGATCACCATCATAACCGAGGTTCACGCCGCAAAAGGCAAAAATAATCTCGAATCGGACATTTTGAGCTATTTGGTCGAAAAAGTCAAGAGAAAGGGCGAAGGCGAAAGAAAACGAAAATTAAAAATTATAAAATATAATAAATATTTGGTAACAAGTAAAGGTATGCCTGTTGAAGATATTCTGCGGAAACACTCTTGACAATAAAACTGCCACGCAAAATCACTCGAGACCCCCGCAGGACTCCGCACAAAATTTTTCTTCCCGCCGTGCGGGGCCAAATGAGTGGTTACGCTCGTCTCTCGGGGGACGTCCCGAGGAAGTGCCCGCACAATTCAAATATGCAGGTGTTATTTCTTATTTTGTTGTCATAAATTAGGACAAAAACTAAAAAATGCTTTTGTGGGTACATATGTTATCAGATGGAGGATTCGATCTGGCGGGCAAATTTTTTTTTATCATCTGAGGTTTTTTATCTCACATACTCAAAGCGGCAATAGAAAAAATTGCCCGCCAGTTTTCAGCCTCGGTCTAGTAAATGCCCGCCAGTTGTTAATGGGATCTATTTTGGCTCAAACGAGTAAATACGGTATTATATAAACGAAAAAGTACAACTTTCCAGGTTTTTTTAACAACTTTGCGGTGGTCCAAAAAAACACATTTTCGGAATCGCCGGATCGAGTACTATAACCTCAGAATTTTTAATTTTTTTTTTTTTTTGCCCGCCAGTTTGTAGCCCTCCGTCATTTTGAGTGAGGTTTATACGAAGTCTTTTTTTTTTACTTTTTCAAATAAAGTAAATTTGAAACAATGTGAAATCAATTTTCAGACGATTTAAACGACTCCCGAAACTGTAGCATTGAAAATGGTGTTCTGATGGTCTTTGGACTCCAAAGTTGGGAGATCAGAAAATGTTGTTCAGACATGAAAAATGAATCTACAAAAAATTGGTTTCGTTGTCAAATTATATCTCATAAAATTTGATTTTATACTTTTCGACGATTTAGAGGGCTTTCACCCATGTTAGCTCATTAATCCGACTGGAATTTAAGAGTTGAGATTTTTGACTTGTATTAAACCTAAAGTGTAAAGCCTAAAGGCTAAAGTGTAAAGCCTACAAATGTTTCATAGTGGCATTTTTGTCAAGTGAGTTTCGAGCGGTAACCAACAGTTTAAACGGCTATAGTCAGTAAACTGATGGTCTGGCGCATGCATTTTACTCTAATAGAGTTGGGCAATGTCGAATCGCAACATGTCCAAGACATAATGTAAAAAATGAAACCATAATCACAAGCAGTTTCTTTCGCAAAATTTTCCACAAAAAAACCTGAAAATGCGGCCCGTGAATTGAAGCGTGCGCTTCAATTATCTCGTAAATAATTTTGACAGAAAGCTGCAGTTTTCGATGATTTCCATAACGTATGAGCTAACCATTTTCCATAATTAGAAATCTTTCGACAGATGAGTTCTCCATCACTTCCAGTTTTAACGCATTTTTAACTCAATTTTCTCGGCTATAATCAAATAAAATTTGAAAGCTCGAGAAAATTTGTGGAAGCAAAAAAAGTATCTTGCAAGCTATATTTAGATGTGTCGCGTCAAAATCTATCCGTAAAATAATATTTTGCGCGTACACGCGTTAAAAAACGAATGGATACCAAAACTCATAAGTTATGAGTCATAACAGGTTATCGGACCACTTTTGTCATGAAAAGTGGTCAATAACTGAGCAATGCCTAATATTTAATTAGGAATATATATTAGTATATAAAGACTATCTTTTTCTTAAATTTTTATGTGAGAACTCAACAAGCCCAATAATAGCAGGACGGGGACAATAATAAAAATTCAAAAAAACTTGAAATAAATTTTCTGAAGCTTTTTTTTGGATTTTTTTTTTTTCACGGAACTTCCGTGACGGAAGAGTACATTTTTCACAAAAAAGTACAGTATTTGTGAAAAATCGAGCTCAACCATTATTTGGCGAAACCTGTACATGTATGGTCACAAAAAACGGAAAATTTACGTAATAAATATAGTATTTGGTAGCGCATATGTTCATTATACCGAGCAGCAATCCGTAATTATGGGATTTTCCACAATCGAGAGCCGAATGGCGTCATTTTAATTCAAATTTCCAAAAAAATGTGTGATCGTTTGATGACTATATATAGTAATTGAAATGCAGATATAATGCAAAAGCACCTCAATCGACACTATTCATTTCAAAGTGAGAAGTTTTAACGTGGAGAAAAGATGAAAATGATTTGTTTGTTACTTTTTGTCATTTCTTTAGTTTGCGCTGCTAACATTTGTGACGGACAGTACTGTGTGGTGTGTGCCTTTGTCCCAAACGGAAAAGTTGCTTGGGCCCTGGCCCAAATGTGCCTAAAACGCAAACGTCCGAATACATACAAATGAAGATCTTTAAACCTCTGGAATTCGCAAAAAAACAGTTCGGATCAAGTTTTCAGAAAAAAAAAACTGTCAAAATAAAGAAAATTGCCAAAGTTGATGACTTGATTATTAAGCACACGGTTTCAAAACGTAAAAAAACATTTTACTGTCCTGTCCTAAGGAACTAAATTCAGTTCAAGTAATCCTTTAGCCAGTTATCTTAACAAAGTTGGGTTATTTTAACACTTTTTGGATTGGAAAGAATCGGTATTTCCAATTGTTTTACCCAAGAGCTTTTTGAGCAAAAAAGGTGTTAAAATAACTGGTAAAATGGGTATTTTACAGTTATGGCTTGATTGCACGAATACCCCACTAGACATCGTTTTTTTTAACAACTTTCCGGTGGTCCAAAAAAATTTTTAAGCACATTTTCGGAATCGCCGGATCGAGTACTATAACCTCAGAATTTTTAATTTTTTTTTTTTGCCCGCCAGTTTGTAGCCCTCCCAAAATGACAACTAACGTTTTCAAGTTGAAAATTTCAACTACCGCCGTTGTTCAACTATTCGCAGTTGTTATGTAGTGGTAAACAACGGTTAACGAAAATAATAATCGTCGATAACTTTAATAAGATTATGTTAGCTGTATATAAAAGTTTCTTATTAACTGTTCTATGCCAGATCATCAGATTACTGACGGTCGTTTGTTGTTTTAGGTGGTTATGTCATTATAATAACAGTGATATCCAAAAAATAATCACAATTTTCTTATCGTAAAGCCAGTAAAAATCGAAATATATTTCATCTTGTGACATCACTGCCTAGCAGTGCTAGGATAGCACCATTTTTTATTTTTAACTCCTGAGCGCGTAAGCTTTTTAACCCGCTGGATTATCATACATTATCATATTATCATACATTATCATACATTATCATACATTATCATATTATCAATATGATATGACGACACCGACTAAATTAGTATCATATACTTTTGGTGGCATAGTATAATGGCTGAAAGGTCAAAATGCGTAAGTGAGAATTCGACGCAAATTTGCGGCGAATTCTGACTTATTCCGTTTACAGTGTAAACTTTACACTTTCGACAAATATTGACCAAATATTGACATTCAATTTATATCTAAAAACATTTTTTAGCGTTGAAACGGTGTGAATTTTTATTTAGCATTGAATTTTAAGGAAGAATATTTTTTGAACAAACAGTTTAATCTTTGTTGGGTAGTCTGGCGGCAGCTCGGTGGCGTTGAAGGCACATACGGGCCAAGCTCCACGCAAGTTTGGCATTTTGAATGTAGGCACACACTGTACAAAATTGTTGATCGCACACGCTTTGGGCCGCAACACACACAATCAGTAAAAGTAAAATCACTTGCATTTTTTTTTTTGGTTTTTCGAATGATTTTTTATCGAATATGAAAGTTTGAGCCGCAGCCCTGCCTTATATGCAACCCAAGAGAACCAAATTAGGCATAAATAATAAATCATTCTAATTAGAAAAATGTGCCTGAAAAAAGGAACTGCTGGAGAATTCACGTCATTCTGCCTAATGTTCACCTTTTTTGTAATTATGGGGCACAATTAATTGGCGCCATTCATAAATCATGTAACATGCAATTATTTTTTCATTAGTAAAGTCGTGGCCATTAGGCACAATGACGCGAATGCTCCAGCAGTTCCCACCAAAAGCGTAAATAACAGCGCTGTAATTATATCAAAAAAAGTTCAATTAAAATGAAAAAAAAACATTTTCATAAAATGAACAAATCCAGTATACTTTTGAAGTTAGGCACTGACAGATTTGGTAGAAGTGNTGAATTTTAAAGAATAATATTTTTTGAACAAATAGTTTAATCTTTGTTGGGTAGTCTGGCGGCAGCTCGGTGGCGTTGAAGGCACATACGGGCCAAGCTCCACGCAAGTTTGGCATTTTGAATGTAGGCACACACTGTACAAAATTGTTGGTCGCACACGCTTTGGGCCGCAACAGACACAATCAGTAAAAGTAAAATCACTTGCATTTTTTCTGGTTTTTCGAATGATTTTTTATCGAATATAAAAGTTTGAGCCGCAGCCCTGCCTTATATGCAACCCAAGAGAACCAAATTAGGTATAAATAATAAATCATTCTAATTAGAAAAATGTGCCTGAAAAAAGGAACTGCTGGAGAATTCACGTCATTCTGCCTAATGTTCACCTTTTTTGTAATTATGGGACACAATTAATTGGCGCCATTCATAAATCATGTAACATGCAATTATTTTTTTCATTAGTAAAGTCGTGGCCATTAGGCACAATGACGCGAATGCTCCAGCAGTTCCTTCGGTGATTTATTATTTACGTACACACCAAAGGCGTAAATAACAGCGCTGTAATTATATCAAAAAAAGTTCAATTAAAATGAAAAAAAAACATTTTCATAAAATGAACAAATCCAATACCGTATGGGGACGCTCAGACTGGGAGGGTGACGTCACAATAGCGTTAGAAACCATAGGAAAATTGATCAAAGCCTCACAGTCTGAGAGTCCCCATGCGATATAATTTTGAAGTTAAGCACTGACAGATTTGGTAGAAGTGGGGAAATCGAATTTTTTTCAAAAAAAAACTTTTATGGCGAATTTTTAGAGCTTGTCAAACTGAGTCGAATTGATAATTTTAAAATTAATTTGGCTCAAATGCCGCTACAGAGCTATTTGAAAGTATCAGCCTACGCAAAATAACGACTCTGTGCTGAATTAAGTCTTCAAAATGAAAAAAAAAACCGTAAAAGTTGGTGTAAAAGTGGGCACTTGAAGTTTATTGTTCACTTGTTCGATTTTTTTTTAGATTTTTTTAGCATTTTTAAGCAACTTTTTAGAAAATCTTCATAACAAACTTTTTAGCAAACTTTCAGCAAATTAAAAAAAACTTGTAGCAAATTGTAGCATATTTTGTAGCAAATTTGTAGAAATTTGTTAGCAAATTGTATGAAAAATTCATCAAATTTTAGCAAACTTTTAGCAAATTTTCCAAAAACTTCTAAGCCATATTTCGTGAGAAAAGTTGAGAACATACTGTACCACACAAATAACCACTATGAGAATGATTCAAATTTTATATTATTTTGTATTTATTTCTGTGAACAGTGAATTAATCAATTATTATCAGTTATTATCAATTATTTTAACAAAAAAAACGGATGCTAATTTGGAGGAAACATTTTAATCTTCGACACTCGTGGTTTTTGGGCGTTAATTTTTTTCTCATTTTGCTAAAATATGAGTTTTGAATTTTTAGATCCAAAACGTATTGTACTGATTGGATACAAAAATCCCTATCCGATATATTGAAAACAACGGTTAAATACACCACCTAACCATTTGACTTGACACATTTTTTTCCACAAAAAAGGTGTTAATTCAACTGAAAACTGTTAAGTCAAATGCAAACTGTTAAGCCACATGGGTAGTGCGTAGGCGGAAATGCTGGACAAAAAAGACATAAAAAAGACAAAAAAAGTGTTAATTCAACTGAAAACTGTTAAGTCAAATGCAAACTGTTAAGCCAAATGGTGTTAAGTCATATGGTTAGGTGGTGTAGAAGAACTTAATCATAAAAAATATGCATATTTACTCAAACTTCTAAATTCAAAACTCATTGTCAAATGCGACATCATGTCAAAAAAGTAAAAATATTCGAAGGGGGTTAAAGCAAAGTATGTAACAACCATCACCCGCGCAACATATGGAAACCAAGACAGAACATTTTCCAAAAGCCACAAGGTGGTGAACGGGTTCAAAAGTTCGATAATATAATTTGGCATAAGGCACACAGAGTAAAGTACAGAATCACACAGGTTNCTAGCGTCCTTTAGCCACGCAAACATCTCACCGCGCTGCATGTAATGATTGAATACAAAAATCTCTATCCGATATATTGAAAACCAGGGTTAAATAGTAGAACTTAATCATAAAAAGTGTGCATATTTACTCAAGCTTCTAAATTCAAAACTCGTTGTCAAATGCGACATCATGTCAAAAAAGTAAAAATATTCGAAGGGGGTTAAAGCAAAGTATGTAACAACCATCACCCGCGCAACATATGGAAACCAAGACAGAACATTTTCCAAAAGCCACAAGGTGGTGAACGGGTTCAAAAGTTCGATAATATAATTTGGCATAAGGCACACAGAGTAAAGTACAGAATCACACAGGTTGTATTTGTAAATTCGCCCAAACATATCTTCTTCGATATCTTTTGTCAGTGAGTGTCTTTCCGTAGGCTTATAACATGTACAGGGGGTCACCAAATATTATTTCTATAAATAGCAATTACCAAAAAATGCCAGAAAAAACATATTTGGCGAAAATGACCTGTAATTAGTATAGGTGACCTTTATTTGGCAAAAGTGACCTTTAATTAGTAATTAGTGACCTTTATTTGGCATAAATAACATTTATTTTACGACAGTGACCTTTAATATGGATATGTGAGCCTTATTTGGAGTAAGTGACATTTATCTGGCTTCACTAACTTTACTTTTTGAAAGGGAACTTTATTTGGCAGAAATGACCTTTGTTTCGCACAAATGACCTTCATTTTGCATACGTCGACTTTATTTCGAATAAGTGACCTTTATCCGGTATAAATGACTTTTATTAGGCATAAGTTACTTTTGCTTTTCGTGAGTGACCTTTATTTGGCATAAATGACCTTTTTTAGGCACATTGACTCAGTTGAAGCAATTAAACGCTGTTATTGACACGTTTTTCTAGTTACCATTTAGCGGATAACATAACAGTTGGAAGCCTTTCTTGCATGTTTAAACTGTGTGTTAAAATCGCTTTTCGCTTCTCGTAACACCAGCGAAGATCGAAAACTACATAAAATAAGCGTTTATTTTAGCCATACGAAATTCCGTACCGTTTGCAACAAAGGTAAAAATAGATAATATAGAATATTTACCTGCATAAACTCGGACATAAAAACAATAAAAGAAATAAAACATATGAATATGCGTGTCTAACATGCAGTAATTCCGCTATCGGCATACAAACTCCGCACACTTCGTCGTAGAAAAACAAAATCGGCGAAGCAATTGCTGTCGGTACCATTGTGATCATCATAATACCGGCGTTTCCTTTGTTTGAAAAATACTGCCAAACTCAATGTTTTCAACAAATTATTTCCTGGAGATGTCCGATTTTTTAATAGCATTATTAATTATTTTGGTGTTAAAAGAGCACGGATCAGGGTTCAAGCCTTTTGAAATGTATCAAGTAAGCTCTCGTTTACAAAAAAATTGTAAAAGCTTTGTTTGTATAAAAAATAATCGTACATAAACTTCAAAAATGCAAAAAAATGCAAGAAAAAAAATCCAAAAAAAATCGAGAAAATGAGAGAAAAAAATCCAGAAAAAATCTAGAAAAAAAATCTAGAAAACAAATCTTGAAAAAAAAACTAGTAAAAATCTAGAAAAAAATCTAAAAAAAATAGAAAAAAATCTAGAAAAGAAATCTAGAAAAAAAAAAATCAAAAAAAAACTTGAAAAAAAAATTGAAAAAAATCTAGAAAAGAAATCTAGAAAAAAAAA
>SCLG01000311.1:109182-171576 GCA_004367875.1 Oikopleura albicans | reverse complement strand
TATCCTTTGTGCGTTAGACCCGCGTTTCGGTTAAGTGGGTCCAATAGGGTTACCAAAATCAACAACAAATAAAGTGCTGATGAATTAATGTCAAGTTTAGGGTTGACCTTTAAAAAAATAATTATCGATATGTTAACCCTTGGCGGTAATTCCAATTGTTCTGTCAATCATCATCGCCACATTAGACATAATGCTCACACCCGAACAGACATAAACCTTTCTGTTGAATCATTATGTTCCCTTTTAAGTCACTCGAGTTCGCTTCAAAACGTGTTTTTTTTTCACACAGAAACTGAGCCAAAAGTCATTAGGAACACGTCTTTATTTCTCGGTTCATTTTAATTAAATCGGACTATCTATATCTAAACTCTCACGCTCCCAAATGAACAAAAACGGAAGTGGGGTAAATTGTATTTTAGATGGTTTTAGCGACCACAAAATTGGTCGCCAAATCCTGTCAAAAATACCATTTGGCTACCATATGGTAATTCATACAGGATTTGGCGACCAATTTTGTGGTCGCCAAAATTACCTAAAATATAAATTTTTTGGGGATCATTGTGCATACCATTGTGCATACCCTGCGCCTAAAAACGCACCAGCTTCAACTATTGAACACACATTTCTCACATCGGTTGGAAGATAACAATTTTTTTCCGTTCAAAACTGGTTCTAAGTTTATTTTTATTGTCATAACATTTAATACAACAATCTACCAGCATATGCGTTAAAATTTAAAGTTTGGGTATGGCGAATAAACGCGCAGTGCGTGAGCGGATATTTTTTGAGGGAGCGCGGCCGGATAAACCGACGAGTGTTATTAACCCGCTTGAAACGTATAACTTCACTAAAATGACATGTTCCGGCCTAGGCCGTTAAAACAAAGAACTAATTTTATAATTTTTGGGTCCAGTGTGAATTAGTGAACAAAATTGGGCGCAGAAGAAGTTCAATAGTCAATGTAATGACAGAGAGGACGCACAAAGCGATATAAACATTTACAGTCCTCGTCCCCGAAACGGCTGGTTTTCTTTGAAAAAAAAACCACCCGTTTCGGGGACAACCAGCCGTTTCGGGGACACCCGTTTCGGGGACGAGGACTGTAACACTTTAACTCTCAGAATATTCATGATCCATGTCCAAAACATGATAAATTTACAGATTAATTTCCCCAAAAGAATACTTTCTGATGTTCCCTGTGTCATGACGAGTGTAGCAATATCGTACGGTGCCAAAGAAACCAAAAAACTAAGAGCAAAAACGGAATGAATTCGGACCATCAAACGAGTCCAAGTTTCGCGCTTTTTCGAACTAAATTAAAGAAAAAATTATTCAAAGTAAAATTTTCAAAAAAAAAATTCCTTTTTGTTTTTCGAAAAATCGTTCGTCTCGAACAACACGTGCGAACTTCCCCATATATGTATGATCAGTGAAAATTATAAGTTGAAATTTATAACTCTTTGAAATATAACTCACCGGTTGTGCAAAATGTAAAGAACGGCTCCGTGACCAATAATGCCGAGCGTTGTCATTAATCCAATTAGACCGGCTACCTAAATTTAACATTTTCTTATACAGTTGGTATGGTATCGAAGTGACACTTTCGTTTCCGATTTTTTTTTTGTCAAAATAATTTTTGTCAAGTAATTCGTTCCATTACTGTCACTTCGTTCCGTCACTTCGTTCCGTCACTTTCGCCGATTTTTGACCAATGTTGCCCAAAAAAACTCCGAAAAGTGTCACTTCGTTCTGTTACTGTCACCTCGTTACCATATCAACTGTAACATTTAATTTGGAAAAAAAAATATAATATAAAATAAAGAAGTTCAATAGACCATGTGTGCTCTAAAGTTTTACAAAAAAAAATGCCAAAAAAAATGAAACATTAGAGCGCATTCGGTGTATACACTTTTATCGTAAAATAGACAAAAGGTTACGATTTTTGGTTCAAAAAATCGCATGCTACGAAAAAAAATTGTAACGATTTGAAGTCGTTCATTTTGTACCGATTTCGAGCGTAACGATTTTGAGCGTAAAGATTTAAGGTGGGACTGTATATTGATTACATGTAAAATACACTAAACGTACGACGTAGTCGGTGAAATGGGCATTGAAGTTTTCTTCCCACGATGTGTCATTGCTCCCAATAAATCCGGCATCCCAAAAATGAGAGCAATTTACTTCACTTTTCATCATCAATGATCACCTCGATATCATAAGATTGTTCTAAATAAGTGCGTATCTAATAATAGAAATAAAAGTTTTTAAAACAGCTTAAAAATGATTTTCTGAACGAATAGTTTTTTAGTATGTTTTTATATAAGGTTGAAGCCGTCAAGACCTCTAACAACCAATTAATAATAATTGAATTTAAAAAAAAATCAGTTTAGGGTGTCTAGACCTTGTGAGTTGTTCAAGACAGCTTCCAATCATTGACAATTGACATTTTTGCGCCCTCTAGCGGAATAAAAGAGATTTATATAGCAGATAATTGATATCTACAGCTTCCCAAAAATACAATAAAGACCTTAAATAACCTAAATAAGGACCCGTTTGCCAAACAAGGGTCCGTTAGACGCAACAAATACAGTTGATCACCAAACGAGTTGACACTTTCGTTTCCGATTTTTTCGTCAAAAACTGTCAACTCGTTTGACTTTGTCAACTCGTTCNATGGTAATTTATACAGGATTTGGCGACCATATGGTAATTTATACAGGATTTGGCGACCATATGGTAATTTATACAGGATTTGGCGACCATATGGTAATTTATACAGGATTTGGCGACCATATGGTAATTTATACAGGATTTGGCGACCAATTTTGTGGTCGTCAAAATTACCTAAAGTAGAAGTTGGCGACCATTGTGAATACCATTGAGCATACCCTGCGCCTAAAAACGCACCAGCTTCAACTATTGAACACACATTTTTCACATCGGTTGGAAGATAACAATTTTTTTCCGTTCAAAGCTGGTTCTAAGTTGATTTTTATTGTCATAAGTTATGAAATCGGCCGGATAAACCGACGAGTGGGAATCAAACCCCGACCGAATTAATCCGCTGGAGACGTATAACTTCACTAAAATGACACGTTCCGGCCTAGGCCGTTAAAACAAAGAACTAATTTTATAATTTTTGGGTCTAGTGTGAATTAGTAAATAAAATTGGGCGCACAAATATTTGAAAAAAGTTCCATAGTCAATGTAATGACAAAGCGGACTCACAAAGCGATACATTTAACTCTCAGAATATTCATGATCCATGTCCAAAACATGATAAATTTACAGATTAATTTCCCCAAAAGTATACTTTCTGATGTTCCCTGTGTCATAACAAGTGTAGCAATATCGTACGGTGCCAAAGAAACCAAAAAACTAAGAGCAAAAACCGAATGAATTCGGACCATCAAACGAGTCCAAGTTTCGCGCTTTTTCGAACTAAATTAAAGAAAAAATTATTCAAAGTAAAATTTTCGAAAAAATTATTCAAAGTAAAATTTTCGAAAAAAATATTCAAACTAAAATTTTCGAAAAAAATTTCCGTTTTTTCGAAAAATCGTTCTTCTCGAAGAAAACGCTGCCAATTTCCCCATAAATTTCTGATCAGTAAAAATTATAAGTTATAAAATTTATTAGTTATAAGATTTATAACTCTTTGAAATATAACTCACCGGTTGTGCAAAATGTAAAGAACGGCTCCGTGCCCAATAATGCCGAGCGTTGTCATTAATCCAATTAGACCGGCTACCTAAATTTAACATTTTTTTATACAGTTGGTATGGTACCAAAGTGACACTTTCGTTTTCATTGCCCATTTTTGACGAATTTTTGCCCAAAAAACTCCGAAAAGTGTCACTTCGTTCCGTTACTGTCACTTCGTTACCTGTCACTTCGTTCAGTATAAATAATCTAGAGCATCTAAAATACATGTACAGTCCCTACCTCAAAATCATTACGATTTGTGGTTCAAAAAATCGCATGCTACGAAAACAAATCGTAACGATTTGAGTCATGACGTTCATTTCGTAACGATTTTAAGGTCGAGACTGTATATCAATTACATGTAAAATACACTAAACGTACGACGTAGTCGGTGAAATGGGCATTGAAGTTTTCTTCCCACGATGTGTCATTGCTCCCAATAAATCCGGCATCCCAAAAATGAGAGCAATTTACTTCACTTTTCATCATCAATGATCACCTCGATATCATAAGATTGTTCTAAATAAGTGCGTATCTAATAATAGAAATAAAAGTTTTTAAAACGGCTTAAAAAATGATTTTCTGAACGCATAGTTTGTTTAGTATGTTTTTATATAAGGTTGAAGCCGTCAAGACCTCTAACAACCAATTAATAATAATTGAGTTAAAAAAAAATCAGTTTAGGGTGTCTAGACCTTGGGAGTTGTTCAAGACAGCTTTTAATTTACTAGTATATAGCAGATAATTCATATCTACAGCTTCCCAAAAATACAATAAAGACCTTAAATAACCTAAATAAGGACCCGTTTGCCAAGGGTCCGTTAGACAACACAAATGCCACAAATTACGACAAAACAAATACACAGGATGCGCAATTAACCGTCCAGCCACTCACAGTCGAGCCGGGAGTTCACCGTTTGTTTTTTGGCCGGAAATTAACGCCTACACGGTCAGATAACCAACCATTGGCAATTTTCCAGATTTTCTAAACTAATCGGCTAAAACGGATGCGCCGTTATCTGGTCGGAATTCCCGCTCGTCCCTTTATCGGCCGGATTTTGTAAAAAAAAAGTTTTTACCTACTCCACCCACACAGTGCGCCGTTATCTGACCGGAAAATCTCAAAAAATAAAAACAGGGGGACTCTCTGATGGGAGTGCTTTTGGGCAGCGCATATGATTTTAGGCAGCGCATTTGCTTAAAGCACTCCCATCAGAGAGTCCCCCTACGGTATTTTAATTACTTTTTGTTTATTTTTTTTTGAATATTTCCCGGCCACTTTTCCGCTCGTGCGTTTTAAAAATAAAATTTGATATTGCGCAACTCCCCGTGTACTGGTACATTTTTGGTCGAGAATTGTCGAAACAGTCCGCCTACGCTTTGCGCTGTTATCTGGACACAAAATGTTTTTTCGTCGAGCAGATACCGGCGAACCCGGTGTACTTTAAGACTAATAGTCTGCCGTAATCCTCAACCTCAATCTCTTAGAGCACTTTAGTGCGCTGTTTAAAAAAGCCTATTTTTTATAAAAAAAGATGTGCTTTTATGGCCATTTCATCATTTTCGTCACGTCGACTTTAATGTGCAAATTAGCGACGTTAATTCGGAAAATTAGACGAAAGCATCATTTTGGCAGATTTGTAATTATTGGGAAATCTGTCAACGCATTAGAAAAAATGGATAATTTTTTGCGGCCAGACTTTTGAAAAAAAAAATTCGTTGTTTCTTGTTGGGCGAATAAGGTTACATTTTTCAAGGAAAATCAAATAATTGTCTGTTTAGGTTTATAAAATCACGAAAGCGTGGTATAATATATAATTAATAAGTGTCTCACTGATTTACATTAGCGAGAACCTCAATGAGGGAAATTCAATTCAATATTTTATGTTTCGTTGAAACCGTATTGACCGAATTGGCGACCTTTTTTTATAAATCGAGTTCAAACGGTGACGTATAAATTTTGAAATATTGAATTTTTTTTCTAAATTTGCGAAATGAGCACTACAGTGTATTTGAACTGCAGTATTTGAAGGCGCAGCCTAAAAAGTCCGAAACCCTAAAAAGGTTCTTATACACCTCCTGAGCTGTTATCTTGTCGCCCGTTATCTTGCAGATTTTTTTCGGCCAATTTTCCAGGAATCCCTATCTTTATGTGTTAAGCCTTGCGCTGTTATCTGGCAGATGTCCCCGTTCGCTCCGTTATCTTGCGAATTTTTTTGCATGCGATAGTTGCAAGATAACAGCGCAGGGAGTGTACATTACTTAACCATTTGAAATAACACAAACAAATTCCAAAACGTGTTATTCTTTATGTTTCAAAACCTCACAAAACAAACCATTTTTTGATTGTTTCTAGTAAATTTTCAATATACCCCACTCAAGTTAAAGAATTTCACTATTTGAAATAACATTAAAATGTCAAAAAAAGGTGTAGATTCAACTGCAATTTTCTGTTTCAAATACAAACTGTTATTTGAAATTGTTAGTGTATAGGCGTGAACACTGGAAAATTTGACCCAGAAAAGTTCTATGTTGTCTTTTTTTAATAGTGAAACTTTTACCGGCCTGAAAAGTGTCCCGAAAAGTGGCCGATTAACCGCAAATAGCGCAATAATGGCGGATTAATTGCGCATCCTGTGTATACTAACCCGGATATCTTATCCCGGATAGGGTTATCCGACTCAATATAATGTTTTTTATATGTTAAGTTTTTTAGTCCCTCTAAAAATCCGCACCCAAGAAATCCGGAAAATAAAAAAATGAATTACAGTTCAAATAATTTCGGTATACCACGGTATTTGGTGACGGGTTGAAAATACAGGGGAAATGCTCTATAACGTCACATGACATCAGAACTGGGGTTTCAGTATCATGAAAAATATAAAAACCGCGATTTTTGGTCAAATTTGGCCGGGGCTGGACCGGAAGTGGTACATTTTCAAAACATGAGACCCTATCGAGAACACCCAACAGACCTCCCTCTACAACTTGACAGATTTGTTCTATAACGTCACATGAAGTCCGAATTGTGCCCACCGTTTGGCACTTTCGGGCTTATAAAATGATCTCTAGCGCCAAAACGTGTCTACTTTTTCATTTTTTTTTCGCCATCGTAATCTACGGGTCCATATACATGAGTCTCCGTAAATTGAGTTTTTTTTTTGCGTAAAAGTTTGAAATGTGTCAATGTATAAAACTGGGGCTCAAAATACCTGTTTCGTATGAAAAATTCATAAATATGAACTTTGAGTATATTTTAAATAATAAACTGTCTTTCTTTTGTCTGTTGTTGAAAGAGTGAACTAGTGATCCTCTAAATTAACTATATGGCAAAAAAAACTTTCTTTCTCTTTTTGTGACACAGAAAAAACATAAGACATATAATTGGTTAATGAAACACGTTAACCAGGAGAATAAATATATTTCATTATAATTTAATGTAAAAGATTTTATATTTTATGATAACTCTGTAGAAATTGCGCATACTCTAAAAATAATACGTAATAAAATTGCCAGATATTTTTTTAAATAAAATTAGTCATTTGACGGATTAAAATTAATTTATTTACAAAAAATATTTTTGTGCAAGTGTTTTTTGAGAAACAAACATATTTTGTAAAAAATGCACTTGGCTAGACTTCAACACAATGTCTATTTTTACAAATTTGTCAAATTTTCATAGGTTTTCCCAAATCAACCACATTTAAACGGCCCTTATTCAGCACAACGACAGTTTATAACACAACCAATATTTTTTCCGTTTTGAAACCGATTAGGACTTTTATGAATATCACGAAAAAGCCACCGGTTGGCACTTTCCGACCTTTATTTCGAGCGCAATTTTTTTTTTCGAAAAAACATCTCTAGTTGGCACAAACGACCCTCATTCAATACCAATAACTCTTATTAGGGTATCCCATGTATTGTAACGTTCATCAGCTACACCAGCTAACCAGTTATGATAACCAGTAAAGTGCTCAACAAGTGTTAACATAATTGAAAGTTGTTAAGATAATTGGGTAGGGCGTCTGGTAAGGTAATTGGAAAAGCAGTTCGGTACAAAAAGTGTTACTATAACCCAACTGTGTTAAGATAACTGGGGTATAATAGTCTCACACTTGGTCTTTTCAAAATAACCAGCTAATTGTAATCCAAAAATTTCACTAAATGTTCATTTTCACTTACGTGAGTACTATTTTATCGTTCGAAATTCCAAATATCATGCGTATCTCCAAAATGGCGCATTCTTGTGAAAAAAAACAAAACTGAACAAAAAAAACATTATTTTAGAAAGATTATAAATTGGGTCAGGATCAAGCGTGGAATATTCGTGTCGGATTTTTGCGGCTCGTTTTGTCATTTTATCTCCTAATTATTCGACGATTTACTCTCAAAAACGTACAATTTGGGTTTTATCCGAAGCTCAAATATGCTCGAATAAGAGTGGTAAATTAGTTATAAACACATTAGCTCATGTTTTTTTGTTTATGTGCCAATTGGCGCAGTTATTTTTACCAAGAAAGCATAAAAAAATAAGATGGACATAACCATGTCATTACTCTGTCAAAGATCAAACTGCTAAAATCTGTGACATTTTTAGAAATGACATAAAAATGTTAACTCTTGCAGTTAATTTTATGTAGCGTGGACTGTTAACCTTCAAACACACACGTTTGTTCACGCGAGCATATATAACAGGTTTTTTAATTTATTTTTTTGTCGTACTTCTGGTTTCCCAAATTAGCCGGTATCTCAATTTTTCAAAAATTGCGGGATCAACAATAACCGTTTTACTAAAACGGGCCGTCTTACACCTCAAATCGCCAAAAAAAGGGGTCTTGTCTGACTAAAATGCACATGTCCTCCCACTACGAGTTACATGTAAATGTAACGACAGTAAAAATCAACATAGAATAAACAATTTCGTCCTAACGAAAACTTAACAAAATTATTATTATTTGATTAATAAAGAATAATTAAGCATTAATTAGACCTTGAAACCCCCCAACAACACGTTATAGAAGTTAAAAATGTTTAACCGAAGAAAGAACAACCGGTTGAAAATTTTTCTTGTTTTTTTTTTGTCTGGGTCGCCTTATTGTAGTATGCCGGTTCGAACTATGCCCAAATTGATGGTTTTCAAACAATTTCAATTTTCAACCGCGTGGTTAACCACGTGCACCACTCAGCACCAGTTTGCTTTTAGTATGGTTAGATGCGGTTTTATTTTTTGATTTCAAAACTCACATAAGAAAATTTCTAGCATTATGCTAAATTCGGACGTCAATAGGGTCTTAAAGCAGAAAAACCGTTATTTTTTTCAGTTTTTCGCGGTTATTTTCATGGGACAATCTCGTTATTATTTATCGCGTTTTTTGACCTTTTCGTGTGTCTCTAACCTCTAAACGCCAATTTGTAACAAATTCTCGCAATCTTTACTCCGTACCGTATGATTTTTTGTGAACCTTTTTTTATCTGAAAAAAAAACAACTCAACTTCTCTTTGTTAGCTAATCGTGAAATTGAATGAGATATTATATTTTTGACGGTAGCTAACCGTCTAAAACGGCGTGTATTTTTTTTCGCAAATTTTAGATTAATGTAAAGTATTCGTTGTCCATATGACGATTTAGGAGCAAATCTCTACTAGTAAGCATCTATTTATCTTAGGCTAGTAATAAACGGTCTGTATTTGATAAAAAAAAGAAACGAAACTATTACCCCACTTTACCAAATGTTTTTCGATTTATGTGTCGGAGTTGGAGAAAACAGAACTTACTGTTGACTTCGCGAATTAACCCTCAGGAACACAGATTGCCATAATAGACCATTAATATTTTGATGGCGACGATTTTTTAACGATTTTTAATGATGCACCTGCAATCAAAATTTACAAAAACAAAATTTATTTGAACAAAATGAGGGTCACAAGTGGGCCACTTGAAGTGGCATCTAATCCGTACGGGTCCCAAAGCTATGTGACCAGGTTAACTCTTAGGGGCAAGGAGTTTTTGGGAACCCGTAGAGAGAAAATGTGTGCGAATAAACACGCACTCAAAAAATCACAATAATTCGCAATAATTCAAAAAAAAAACTGGCAAAGCCAAGTTATAGAGCTCGTCAAACTACCTCGATCTACGTCGATTATTCAGAAATTGATTTGGGCCACCATGGCCCCCTAGAGAGCTGTTTGAAATCTCCAACCTACACAAAAAAACACCGTCAATCGAATATTCTCGAAAAGTTGAGGGAGGTCACCAATACCCGTTTTGCCCTACGGGCCTCCATATGCCTTAAATCGACGAAAAAAACAAGTTGCGTGTCTATTTACACGCACTTCCACCTGTGAGTTAAGACGAAAAATATCAGTTCCGTTTTATATTTTTGCTCATACAATTTATTAAACTAGACCCGTGTTTCAGCCATTTTCGATTAAGCCAGGTTTACGATCATTTTAGTCCATTTAGGGCGTTTAGTCCAAATTTGGACTAAGTGACCCATGGGAGTTAACTTAATACTTGCGTTAAGGTTGCATATAACAAACCAAACCTGAACGAGAGATATACGAAATATTATATATTATATTAAATACAGTCCCGACCTTCCAGTTGTGCAATTTGCGTTTCCGAAAAACGTGCACAACTGGAAGGTCGGGACTGTATAAATGCAATTTACAGTTTAGACAACTTGCTTTATAACTCATAATAATTACAAACCCTGTTTACTGGTAGTAGTGGCTGTGGTTGTTTCGGCAAAACCGGTAATTTCCTTCATCCAATCAATGTGCTGGTTAACCGCTGCATAGACGCCGGGACTGTTCTCTGCGGAACAACCGGGTCCCCAAGAGAGAATTCCGTGCAAAACCGGTTCCCCGTTTTCGACGCAAATTAGCGGACCCCCGCCATCACCCCCGCATATCCCCTCGCCGCCCTCGACGTTTCCCGCGCAAATTTCATTCTCACTTCGGAAACCGAAACTTTCGGCGCTTGCAATTCCATAGGCACTTTCACACACCGAAGCATTGTACATGGTAACGTCAACAGAAAGTAGCACTTCGGTGAAATCCCCGTCAATATTTAGGGTCTTATTTTTCAAAAAAAAAACTCACAAACCGCGCCAGTAAAATTCACATGAAATGTAAAATTATCCCAAAAATAATACTCAATAATCTCATATTTTAAAGGCATAAACTTGACGAAAAATTAATAAAAATCCTAATTAGTCTTACATTTTTTATGCAACATGTACAGTCCTTGCTCCTTTTTGGGACGCTCCTTTTTGGGACGATTGCTCCTTTTTGAGACGCTTTTTGGGCCAAAATGGGGCCATTCTAATAGAAAAATGATCCTTTTTATGACGATGCTCCTTTTTCGGGCGCTATTTTTGAAAAGTGAAAACGTCCCAAAAAGGAGTACGGACTGTATTACTAATACAGTTTTATATTTGTTTGTTTTTCTGAAAAACTTTTCATCAATAAAACACACAAAATTGTTGACGCTAGTTTTCGAAGAAAAAGATGGGAAGATAATTTAAATAAAATTTTACAAAATAAAGTACTGGACCTTACAATCACTCCTATAAATTTCAGGCTATAATGATATGAGACCCTGTACCTTGTGTAGTCTTGCCCCATCCGGCAACATAACAATTTGCCTCCTGCTCGTAAAGTTCATTTTGCTCGGGCAAACATGCGACCCCTGTGGTAGCCAGATTCAAGGTCATTTCAGTTACTTTGATAAGTCCAAGGTCAACCGTACTACCCGAAAGATTGTGAAGATGCGTTTCCTCAATTGTCACTATTTCTCCAGTTTCATCAAGATTCGAACTGGAATGCGTTCCAACGCGTACAGTTTGGCCCACGGCAATCTTCTGGAAACAGTGGCCGGCCGTCACAATCCAGTTTTCGTTCAAAATTGATCCGGCGCAAAAATGTTCCCCATTTTGTTGCAAACTCACGATGAAATTCCAACTACCCGGGTTAACTTCGGCGCCTCCAACAATTCTTTGGGTGCTAATTTTCGAATATTTATTTTCGGACACAATCTAGATCTGCTAATTTTAATCAATCGCAATAAAATGACCCCATATTTGTTCTAGATTTTGACATATTTTTACGTAACGTCATGTATAGCTCCAGCACACGACATTTGAATATTTTTGTAGTTTTTACGTACTAAAAATCCGTCTCCTAAAATCAGTAGCAAAGTTTCCGCTCAGACAGTTTGTATTTTGAGGTACTAGACAATCGGGCAAACATTCCGGTTCAGGTGTGGTAACCGGTCCAAAGCCGGTGATGCCTTTCATCCAATCAATATATTTATTAACTTCGGCATAAATCTGGGGCCAACCTTCAGTCGCACATCCGTTTCCGAATGAGACAATACCGTGTAGAACCGGTTGGCCGTCTTCAACAAGGATCAAAATAGTGATTATCACTTTTTGACTGAAACAGTCTAGGTTGGACACCTCGTATATGACGAACAATCAGGTGTGTTGCATTATTTTTTATAGATAGTGTTTTATGTGCTGTTTTTCAAAAATAAAATTTTGGCCGTTGGAAAACGAAAGATATTTGTATATTTTGTCACTAGTCGCGCGCCACTTATTGTTAACTTTTTAAAATAATAGTTTTGATTTAATTTTTTCGATTGAAATTATGTAATTTTTATCCCTGGTCTTCAACACAGATAAGAGGGCCGCCGCTATCCATTTGACATGGACCTTTACCGCCCTCTAGGTGTCCGGCGCAAACTTCTTTTTCGGCCACAAAAACGCCGTAAAGATTTTCACAAACTGAATCGTCGTACATTTCAACATCCACCGAGTGTAAAACATCGGGACGGCTAGCACCTTTTATTGGTTACCCTCATTTTTCAGCGTTGTATTATTTTGATGCAAGGAAGAAAAATCTAAACTTCGAACTTAACATGAACAAAAAAGACTACATCACCTAGCCAGTTATTTTACAGTTATTTTACAAAAGTTCGAGTATCTAACCACTTTTTTGGATTTAAACTTATCGCGATTTCCTATTATCTTACCAAGGGCCCAACCAATTATCTAAGCAAAATGGGGTTATCATACCCCGATAATCTGTTAGGTTCGCCAGTCCGTACCCTCAGCCCCTGGGAGCCTTATTTTTAATATAGCATCGGTTTACGGAAGTTAACAAAATGATGGGGAAAAAGTGTTAACTTCCATGAATTTTGTTAACTTCTAGGAATTTTGTTAACTTTAGTAGACAAGGCGTCAACTAAAACTGGAAAAGATGACTCGAACCGACTGTTAAACTTTATTAATTTTGTTAACTTTCGGGCATTTTGTTTAGGGGCGTTAACTCCCGTAGCCAGGCGGTGAACTAATGGACGTCAAAATGCGATACCAAAGTTATTTTAACCCGAAGCTAGTGACCCGTATACCCACAAAATATCATAGAGTACCCGAAGCTAATGCCATTGTGCCCCATCCGGCAACATAACAGTCCGGGGCGGAAGGTGTTGGAACTTCATCTTGATCGGGCAAACATACGACACCGGCCCTTATTTGGTCTATCTCAATTGTCGAAACTTTCAAAAGTGCGAGATCAGGTTTATGATGAGTAGCGTAACCAAAATGAATGTGAAATTCTTCGACCGTAACTATTTGTTCCAGGTCGGCGTTAAAATTTTCTTCAGAGTGCATCCCGATTCGAACTGAGCTGCCCACGATAGGCGGTCCTTCTTAAAAACAAAATCATTTGAGGTTCTTTATATTTTCGAAGGCGGGACTTTTTACCCCTAAATTATTAGAAATATAGTGATATTAACTCCCAGGGGGAAGCGCGTGTATATAGACACACAACTTGTTTTTTTTTGTCGATTTAAGGCATATGGAGGTCCCGTAGGGCAAAACGGGTATTGCTGACCCCCCTCAACTTTTCCAGAAAATTCGATTGACGGTATTTTTTGCGTAGGTTGGAGATTTCAAACAGCTCTCTAGGGGGCCCTGGTGGCCCAAATCAATTTCTCAATAGTCAGATCGACGTAGTTTGACGAGCTCTACAACTTGGCTTTACCATTTTTTTTGAATTATTGCGAATTATTGTGATTTTTAAGTGCGTGTATATAAACACGCATTTCCCCCTACGGGTTCCCAAAAGCTCCTTCCCCCTGAGAGTTAATAATAGCTTATTATTTTATTTTATTATTTTCAAGATGAAGAAAAAACTTTAAATAGCAAAATCACGCGTTTTTTTTTAATGATTTTATCGTAACGTGCCTCCCCACAAACAATGGGCGGCGGTGATAATCCAATTTTCGTTCAAAACAGATCCGGCACACCAGTGTAGGCCAGGAGAGCCATTATATCTCAAACTGACCAGAAAATTCCAACTATTCGCCGGACTTTCCACACCACCAACGATTCTTCCGGAACTCAAGACGGGATCAAAAAAAAATACTTTAACAGTCATGCGCATCGAGTTTACTATAACAGTCATGTGCATCTGAGGTAGCTAGCTACCCAAATTGCTCTAGCGCGCCAAACAATGAACGGATTTTTTTGATTATTATTTTATTTTGAAACCCTGTTCTTCTCTTATTGGCGTGACTTTCAACCTTAATACTGCACGGACCCAAACGTAAAAACAATTTACTAAAAAAAAATATTTTTCTCCCATATAAAAACGCAAAAAAATTTTGATTTCAAATCCGTTGTCCGTTTTTTATTATCACAAGCCATTATCTTTTTATTTAGAAATCAAGTGAAAATGGGTAGCTAACTACCCAATATGGGCATCGTGGGTTTTCGGAGAAAACGTTTTTCGGAGAACGGCCACTAGAGGTCCCTCAGGAGGGGCCAGGGTTGTAAAAATCTTTGAATACCAACAGAATATAAAATACAATTATCGGGAGCAAAAAAGTAATTAGCAAGAGGTTCGGGGTTAAAAAAAACTTGAACGGTTGCCGAAAATGTGAATTGAGTTCGTCATTATTCAGTATCATGACGGAATAAATAGCCGGGATTTTTTTGTTAATTCACTACGTAATGTCTGCTGCAAATGTTTTGGACAAAATCAGAGCGGCTGTGACATTTAAAAAGGGCCCGCAATATGTGCAGTTTTACTCAGAAACTTAAAAGATATTTTTTGCCAATTAATATTAAATCCCACGGCTAAAACTGGTAGCAAAATTTCCATCGGCGCAATTGGTACCGGCTGGTATAATACATTCAGGACATGGAGGCTCCGGAGAAGGTGTGGAATCGTCTGGATATACTCCATGAGCCGCTTCACCTGGTATAAACTCGGCAGGGGGACTGTAGTCACAACGCATTCCTGACGTATAAATATCATTCGTATTTATCAATTGTGTAACCGCGTACTTTAACCAGCAGCGTTTAACCACCGCGTTATGAGAAAATACCACGCATCCGTCAGTTGCTGAACAATGGTTTAAAATTTCAAGGGTTAGACCAGTGTTCCGAAAAAGCGACGACCGCTACCGTCAAATTGGGGGGATTTTTGGAACACTGGGTTCGGCGGTATAGAGTTAACAGAAAAACACAATTTTAAACCACAAGCTAAACACCAGTCCATACAGCCTTCAGCGGTTGCTTCATCTCGAGAATTTAAATCTCCATATGGGAAATCTACACCACTCCACCATTTAAGTTTCCCGGGTTCACATCCAGGGGTCACCGTTGGATTTGTTGTCGGAATTGTGGTTGTTGTTATTGTTGCTGATGTTGTAGTATCCTCAANTATAAACTCGGCAGGGGGACTGTAGTCACAACGCATTCCTGCCGTATAAATATCATCCGTAATTATCAATTGTGTAACCGCGTACTTTAACCAGCACCGTTTAACCACGGCGTTATGAGAAAATACCACGCATCCGTCAGTTGCTGAACAATGGTTAAAAATTTCAAGGGTTAGACCAGTGTTCCGAAAAAGCGACGAACGCTACCGTCAAATTGGGGGATTTTCGGAACACTGGGTTCAACGGTATAGAGTTAACACAAAAACAGAATTTTAAACCACGAACTAAACACCAGTCCATACAGCCTTCAGCGGTTGCTTCATCACGAGAATTTAAATCTCCATATGGGAAATCTACACCACTCCACCATTTAAGTTTCCCGGGTTCACATCCAGGGGTCACTGTTGGATTTGTTGTTGGAATTGTGGTTGTTGTTGTTGTTGCTGTTGTAGTATCCTCAAATAGTGCTTTTTGAGAGAAAATCGAGCTTAACAGAAAATAGAGCTTAACATATACCAGGAAACAGGTACAAAAGTGTAAGGCTAAGTGTCCGCGAGAAATTAAAAAAAGTCCCTATAAGAGCGCGAGCGGGAAAACAAGGCCTGATAACAGCGGAGAGAGTTAATTGATCTTAAAAATTCACGATAAAAACTACAATAAAAATTAAGTAAATTAAGTTATAGAGATAATTTTAGGAAGTTCTGAAATAGTAATTGTGAAATAAGTACATCTTGTAGCACTATGCCTCAAAGCCCGTAATTGTTTTCATCCAATCAATGTGTTGATTAATCGCCACATAAACGCCCGGTTTACCCGGTGCGGAACATCCAGGCCCCCAGGACACCATTCCGTGTAAAATTGGCTCCCCGTTTTCGACGCAAATAAGAGGACCACCTCCGTCACCGGCACAGACTCCTTTTCCGCCTTCAACCTCTCCAGCGCATATTTCATAATCATTTTTGAAAAAGCCACCGCTGCTTAACGCGCCATACGCCTCTTCACAGACTGAATCAGCATACACGTTAACATCAACAGAATGCAAGATGTCATTAAAAACTCCATCTTTTTACAGAGTCTCCATGCCATTTTTATTTGAGAATGATCTGTGACAAGAAGATGACGAAAAACTGCCCGCTAACTGAGCGCAGCGTAGGCGGACTGATTGGAAATAATTCCAGCTAAAATACGCCACTTGCGAAGTTATGTTGCGCGCAGTTACGTTACAAAAATGTAATATTTCGTCATGTTTTTTAATATTGCGTCATTGTATTGCGAAATTTTGGCATGGTCGCCTACGCACTGTGTAGTTAAATTGCAGTTTTGAATAAACTAAAATCTATAACAAAATATTTATATTTGGAGACCCTAATCTGTTTGAGGTTTTCCCCAGCCAGCAATATAACAATCGTTATCGTTCGAAATTGTCGGGCTTTCATCCTGGCCAGGCATACAGGCGACCCCTACGGAAACGCGATTTAAGCTCATTTCGGACACTTTTACGAGTCCAATATCCGCCATTGTTGCGGAAAGATGATGCAAATGTTTTTCTTCAATCGTGACCAACTGCTCTACTTCCTCATCTGGGGCTGAAATTGAGTGAGTTCCAATACGCACGGTTTGGCCCACGGCAATTTTTTGGAAACAATGGCCTGCTGTGATGATCCAATTTTCGTTTAGGATCGATCCGGTGCAAAAATGTCCCCCACCGTCTCGCAAACTCACAACAAAATTCCAACTATCGGTAGTGACTTCGACTCCTCCAACTATACGTTCCGGACTCAATTAGGGGACCGTAATGTAATTAATACCAAAATTAAACTTACGAGTTGTGATTTAATTTTAATGCACCGTTTGTGAGACTCAGAGTGATCAACTCACTCAAATATAATATGTACCGTGTGATAGGGCGATGACTGCAACGGTGACGTCATAATAGCGTTACAAATCATAGGAAAATTGCACAAAGCCTTGCAGTTATCGCCCTATCACACGGTATATTTTTCAAACATAATGTACAGTCCCCTACTCTGAAGTTGGTGGCAAAGTTTCCATTGATACAATTTGTACCTTCCGGAACAAAACATTCGGGACAAGTCTTTGGTACCATTTTAGAAAACAGATTTTAGATAATTTTTACCTTTAGGTACCTGTAGCCTTGAGCCGCCTTAACGTTTATTTAACATAGAGAAATTAGTGTTTTAAGTTTTCGCCCGTTTCGGGCTAAAATAAAAAAAAATCACATAATAAGATAGTAGTATTAAGTTAATACACTCCGCAAGTGTAGTAGATACGGACGTTGTGGTCCTTTTGGGCCAAAAAAGCTCTCTAGCGCCAAAACGTGTCTTCTCTGGCATTTTGTTTAAATTTCGCAATCGTAATCTATGGGTAGAACGCCATCATATACATGTATGTACTCAAAAATTTACAAAACATTCTATTTTTTTTTGTCCGCAAAAGTCTGAAATGAGTGATTTCAAAAGAGTTTTTTAAACGGGTTCCGTTGTTTGCCGGTCGACCAGATCCCAATCGCCGGTTTCACACGTTTGTTTTGCTCGATATAAATAGTCGGCAATTTCTGTAGCGTCATTGAGAAGGGCTTCCCGGTTACACCCTGCGCCGTTATCGGACGCATAACAACAGCCAATAGTACTCCACTGGTCGTCTGAACAAACCGCGTTTGACATGTTTAAAGTTTCTTGAGCTACCGGATCATGACAGTACCATTTTAATTTCGAACAAATATCAGTACTGGTCATCGTATCTTTGGCCTGTCTAGGGTTAACAAAATCCCAAAAAATTAGAGCCCAAAAAACATTTAAAGTATTTATAAAGTTTTTTATGGTTATTTTTTGACAGTTTTAATATTTGTTAACCCTTGCCTTGCATATCAATGGAGCATCAACCAATTGAGAAAATTTTCCAGAGCAGTCATCGGTTCCCTTTTCAGATGGAAAATTTTAATTATAGGTTTCAGTTTATAACCCGTTAGCTATTGGGTCATACAATAATGACTCAAAAATTTTTGAACAAAAATTTGAATGTTTTTTTTTCAATCTGTGCCTGAAACCACTGGTTATAAATTGAGTCAGCGTCTAATAAAATCGCATTTCGGTCGCAGCCAGCACCATTATCGCCCGAGTAACAACATGTTATCGTCGTCCAATTATTGTCACTTAGCGGGTTAAAAAAAGTAAACTGGTACGGGTAACTTACGGGCAATTCTTTAATTTGTTACTATAAAAATTGAAAAGTGAGTTAAAATTATTATTTACATCCGATACTGGTGATTCGTAATGAAAACCATCAAAAAGTCTTTAATTTAGATTTTTCCAAAAATTATTATTTTTTTTTCTCGAAAAAAACATTTTCGGAAATGGTGACTAACAAAAGGGGTGATCTCTTAACCTAACAACTTTAAAAAACGGGTTTTTTCTCAATTACGAAAAACGTAACGAAAAAGAAGCAAAAAATATTTTAGATTTCATTTCGTCATGAAAACTATTCAAAAAGTTATTAAAAAAAGTTCCTGTAAGGTTTTTAACCCTCATAGCTACAAGATGTAGGACGCAAGTCGAGTATGCCGTTGGCGGTCGGATCATGACAGTACCATTTTAACTCCTGACATAACGATTCAGAACTGCTGTCACGATTTGCACCACATGACACCAAACCATTTACCGATTTTAACGACAAAAATGACGCCAACAACTAAATTTAAAAATTAAAAAAAACTACTAAATTGAGTAGTAAATTATTATTAGTTGATTAACCTTACAGATTAAAATTAACCAAAATTTGAACCAACTTGAAAACGTTAGATAAATGAAAAAAGTTGAAAATATATCCTAAAAATGATTCTTTTTTGTGACGATGCTCCTTTTTCGGACGCTATTTTGGGGACTGTACTCATGTGAATGTTAACATTATTCAATTTTTTCTTAAAAATATTATATAATCATCAGAAAAACATTCAAATTATGAGATTTTTACTTAAATAAGTGAAGATAAAAGTGCTTTAGTCTAGTAACTTTACTGTATTCAACTTGGAAATTTCTCTTTATTAAAAATATTTAACACATATAATTGTCTCAAACCTTCATTGAATTTTTTTCGTCAAATGTTCCAATTGTGATCCAAATTGAATCTTTTATTTTTAAAATCAGAATGTGGTCAGTTCAAGGCGATTTCAAAAGGTCGTTTAAAAATATCGATTCTCGAAACATATTTTAAATACCTAGTTATTATTCCATAGGAAAATTTAACCCCTTGTTATCATCGAAATTACTACAGACTCGAAAAGAACTCGTTCAGCCACCGTGCGGCCGGAGTTGAATTTGGGAAAATTTGGTGCGTTGGCCAACGCTAGTGTTGGGCGTTGGGAAAATTTGGTGCGTTGGTCAACGCTTGCGTTGGGCGTTGAGAAAATTTGGAACGTTGGCCAACCGTTGCGTTGGGCGTTGGGAAAATTTGAGCGTTGGCCAACGGTTGCGTTGGCCATTGGAAAAAAATCGAGCGTTGGCCAACTTTCGCAACACTGCTTCTCCGTACCTCGAAAAACTTTTCTTTTAATGACATTTTCCACGACAAACTACGACTAGTGTGAGACAGTGTAGGAGATAATTAACTCCTTAGCGTCACAAGTGGCACATAATCCGTAGGAGTCACTTAGTCCAAATTTGGACTAGGCGCTTTTGTTAAGACGACAAAAATATCTGTACGGTTTTATGCTTTATATTTTTTATCATACAATTTAATTAGACCCATGTTTCAGGATTTTCGATTAAGCCCGGTTTACTATCATTTTTAGTCCGTTTAGGGCGTTTAGTCCAAATTTCGACTAAGTGACCCCTAGGTGCCAAAAAAATTGTTTCTCCGAAATACCGCGCTGCCAACAGCCTAACAGAAGATTATTTTTAAAACTTCCTATGAGCAACTTATGACTTTGAAACAACAAATATCAAAAATTATCATACATATATTTTCAAATTTTTTATACATGTAAATTTTTATATATGTAAAGACGGTTTATCTGGGACATGTTTTGCTAATTCAAAAAAGTCGTGAGGTCCTGCCCTCTAAATTGTGGCCCAAATTTACTGACCGAAAATACGTTCGTACAATACGATAGTATTTCATTACACAATTTTTTACATGTAAATTTATGCTTTTCGTAAATTTTTGTTGCAAAGTTTAAGCTTTTCACATGCAATTTTACTAACACCAACAAGACTTTAATTGATTGCCAAAGTTTATTTAAAAATAAAAAAAACACAATTAGATTGCACAAAAGTCGTTAGTAACAGCAAAGGATTCAGGATATTCATAATAATCATAGAGAGTCTTGTTTGATTCGCTCTTCTTAAATGCATCGCCTTCTAAAGTCCAAGTCTCGAAAGCTCTAAATTTTCAATGGTTAAAATGTAAAGTTTACGGTTTATTTTTTCTACTTACTTTGTCCCTTCACCACCGACGTGGATTATTGAAGATCCAATGACGATCGAACGATGAACATATCTTGTAGAAAGCATTGTTCCTACCTTCGTCCATTTGTCCAAGTACACTTCGGAACACTTCGTCACCATATCAGTTACACTTCCGTCGAGATAACCACCTTAATAACAATTACTTTACAGGTATTTAGTTCAAAACTGTTACTTACCGAAAATGTACAATTCGTCTCCAAAGTTCACCGTTGAATAAAAAGCAATATAAGAAGAAGCAAATGGATAATCGGCCAATTCCGTCCAAATTTCCGAAAACCGCGCTTCAACCTTTTTGTTACTGCTGAAATCTCCAATTGCAACTGGGGTATTTCGCAGTTTACCCAAACTAGTGTAAGCATGGTTGTGGTTGGACGAACTCGACGTTGTCACCGACTCGCCGTCAAATCTTGAAAAAGAAAAGTTTAGTCGAGATACAAAACAATTTAAACTTGTTTACTAAACTAAGTTAATTTAATTATCTCACTTATGACAGGTTGTTTTTCCATCTGTTCCAAAGCAAAGCAGCGCCACTTCTTTTTCGTCGTCGGTTTGGAAATTATTACAAGCACCTGCATAAAATCGCATTGGAAGGTCGCCGATTCTTTGGAGATGGCAGTCTTCTACCAATGAAAGTTGGTAGTCGTAAGGCGACGTACCACCAAAGACGAACATTTGTCCATTTAAAACCGTTGAGCAGGAATAATATGCGCCGGTTTCGTATTCGAACGTGAAATGTTCGATCTCGTCCGCATTTTCTAAAATGGTAGTTTATTTTTTATTTACAACAAAAGGAATAAAAAACTCACCGTTGATAGTATTAAACAAAACAGGGACATTGTTTGAGTAAGAGTTCAGGACTAATATTGTTGTGTTCGATTCCGTCAAAAGTCCACAGTCGAAATTATCACAAGGACAATCCGCTAAAATGGTTTTTTATACTTGTTAATTAGAACGTTTTATTAAACTTAAACTTAACTAGTAATGTTAACTTGTACGCGTAAAATAAGTCAAAAATTCTATTCAAAAAGCCATCGTCGTTAGAAAAACTAAATAACATATAATATGAGTTAAATAGTTGATGGAAAAGGGGAACTCGGCAAATGTGTGTCGGCGGATTACACCTTGCAATTATATATTCGACGCATTTATCTTTCTCCATGAAGTATTTTACTTAGAACACCCCCTGCGCTGTTATCTCGCAATTTTCGCATGAAAGAAATCCGCAAGATAACGAAGCGAACGGGGAAATCAGCAAGATAACAGCGCAGTGCTTAACAAATAAATATAGGGATTCCTAGAAAATTGGCCGAAAAAAATCTGCAAGATAACGGAGCCAACGGGTAAATCTGCAAGATAACGGGTGACAAGATAACAACGCAGGGGGTGTATATTACACGTTATTCAATCCGAACGAAGACTTTCAATCAGTGCAAGTCTAATGTAACAAAGCAAACTTACACAAGCAATTTTTTCCACAAGGACAATCGTTTGCGTCATTTTCAAATTGTTCAAAACAGCTTGTGGCACATTCGACATCGGTACACATTTCGGTACATTTCCCCAAATCTTCCTCGGCCATTTTAAAACATTGGATATGATTTGGATTTTCAGACGGGTTTCGGCAAGTATCCGCAATTGGATTTAATTCCGTACAGTCGAAATACGGACACGGACACCCCGCTAAAATTTAAATTAATTTTTAGTTTAAAACAGTAGGATTTTTACTGAAAAATAGGCTTAGGTAGAATTCAAAAATTTAAAACTGAAAGTTCAAGCTATGATAAATGTCTGTAGAAATATTTTTTAATTTTCAAAGTTTTGAAAGGAACAAAAACAAACTAAATGGACGGGATTATTCTTCCTTGCCTCTAAACTACAAATTTATACAGTTAATATGCCAGCAAAGTGACAGGTAACGAAGTGACAATGAGGGAAGGAAGTGACACTTTTCTGATTTTTTTTTGGCAAAAGTGACGAAAAGTGACGAAACGAAGTGACATTATTGGAACAAAGTGGTAGTTTTAAACAAAAAAATCGCAACCGAAAGTGTCCCTTCGTTACCACACCAACTGTACTACTAAAAAAACACTGAAAATTGAATATCAAAGTTGAGAATTTTTCAATTTCCGTTATTTTTTTTGTGTTGCTGAATAGATACGGTATCAATGATCCTAAGTCGATCAAAATTTGACTACGTAACGGCGCAACCTAAAAATTAAGAACTACGAAAACGGAGAAACCTGAAAACTGATAAAATTGAATATTGTCCCGTTTTCAGGTTTCTCCGTCTTCGTGGTACTCAAATTTAAGGTTGTGTCCTCGAAACAAATTTGTAATTCAAAAAATCCAAAAGCTAATAAATTAGCGTCACCATGAGAAGGGATTTTTTATTTTTTTTTAATTTTAACTTACATGGGCAATGTGCCATGCATGGACAATTTGATAAGAAGTCTTCTAATTCCGTTGTACAATCCACGCATTGTGACCCTTGGCAATTATCGAGACATTTTTTATATTCCTCTTCGGCCAGTAGGTTACACTAAAATATTTATTTATGAAGCAAAAATAATAATGGAAATTTAACGTAGAAATTTATACCTTTATTTTACAATATTTTTGAAATTATCATTTTTGGAATTAGTAAAAACTTCGGTGTTTTACAATGTTTCAATAAAATTTTATCGTTTTTGGATTTTGTTTATTAATTATAAGTTATAATTTCAAATGGCAAAAATTAACCCCAGTGAACTCGACCCTAACTTAGTTTATAAACTAAGTTGTAAACTGTAGCTGATTTCTGTTGTTTTTTTTTTGTAAACCCCCGTTTTTTACCTTTTTGTAGTCTTCCTGGTTCTCGGGGTCATTGCATTCTTCATTGCATTGCCAGCAGTCTGGGCATCCAGTACAGGGGCAGCCGTCTTAAACAAACAATTACTTTTTTATCCGGAAACAAATTTTAACTCTTACTCGAACACTGCGACCCACATGGACATCGCTCGCCATTATATACAAATTCGTCTAGGCAATTTTGAAGGCACGAGACATCAACACCACAGTCAGTTTGACATTCCAATAAATTTTCAAGTAACAAATTATTGCACTACAAAAAGAAAGGATTAAATAATTCGAAAACACAAGGTTTTTCACTTTTTTCGAAATACCCGCGTTAGAAAAACTATTCATCGAATCATAAAGTTTTTATAACGCGCGGTGTTTCGAGAAAAAAAAGTTTTTGAAGAAACTCCTGCGCTCGACAGTTTTTATTTATTTCGTTGATACCTCGAAGTTGATAATTCTTTGTATCGCAGTGATTTTCAAACGCGAATAAAATAAATAATGTTACCACTTTTTGGTAACGTTGCTTGACAGAGCGTCTGAGACCTATATGGCCTGTCATTGGTCTTTTTTGAGCGTGCTCGGCCAATCACCGAAGGGCATATCACCGAAAAGCGATTTTCTTCTTTTAAAATATTTTGTATTACAGTCCTCTCCCTCTTAAGTGACGCACTTAAGGAGAAATATGCATTTGCGCTAAAAAAAATTCGCGTTTTAAAATCAGGACGATATTCCGTTGATAAATCAAAATTATTTTAAACGTATTATTTCATGTAAAATTGACCGTGTCTAATAATTCCAAGCAGCAGTGTCATATGACACTGTCGGGCGCAACAGAAGATAAAAACCTGGGCACAGGTATTAAAACTTACTCTTGTAACTTCAGGGGAGTTGGCCCCTGGGTCGCAAGGGTGCTCACAAGACCAGTGATGACACCCTGTGCAGCCATTTGGACACCCTTCGTGACAGGGGCANTTGTTATTACCGTCCAGGCACATGAATCCGGCGCGTTGACAGGACGAAATACAACTTTGATCGTTACAGTTATCAACGCAGTCGTTGAACCGTCGGACACAGTCGTTTTCACAAAGCTCGGCACTCTCTAGTGAGTCGCAAGACTCATTATATTTAGGATTTCCGTTTGTCAAAGCAAAAGTCGTTAAGCCGTATTGGGCAGGGCCGTCAAGCAGATCGTCCAGAGCATTTGAAACCTGGATGTTGATTGGTTGATTTGACTGGTTTAATTCCGCCGTTGAATTGGCTTGAACCAGGAATGTAAGTCACAAGTACAAAGTCACAATATCACCGTGATTTTGGTGTGATTGTGATTTTTTGTTTTTGCCTTTTGGTAAATTATTTTTAGATTACACCAATTTCTCTTGATTTCTCGACCCCTTAATATATGGCCTTGAAAATTAAAAAAAATATAGATTAAGAACCAAATAATTTTGAAAGTGTGATTTTTGTACAAAAATTTTTAGCGCAAATATAAGAAACGTAAAACGCGATTTATATTTAACAATATTTTTAACATGAATTTTTTTTTAACCATTTTTACCACAGAACTTTTTAACACGGAATTCTTAGCCTAAGAATTTTAGATAATTTGTTTATAGCACCAAAAAATTTTTGGGGGATTTATTTTTTAACACCAAGTTATTGACCACGAAATTTTAATTGATGATTTATTTTGAACACTAATATTTAAAAAAACGTGTTAAAAAAGTCTCGTGTTAACAATTGGTCTAATATTATATTATATTATATTAGACCGATTTTTAACACGAAACTTTTTTTAACACGTTTTTTTTTAATATTAGTGTTAAAAATAAATTAAAATTTGGTGGTCAATAATTTGGTGTTAAAAAATAAATCCCCCAAAAAAATTTTGGTGCTATAAACAAATTATCTAAAATTCTTAGGCTAACAATTCCGTCTTAAAAAGTAACTTAATTTAATAATCGTTCTGCAGATTTCTCTAAATTGTTTACTCCCTAACTGTGTAACACCAATTGGAACACTGGAGGCTGCCAAGTGTAAGACAGGCTAATTAATGTAAAGGTTGAGACTCGATTTGGTATTGTACTAAAATATTGGGTCTACTTGAAATCGCCACACTTTTTTCGAGCCCGCTATAGAAAGGAGAGCGCGCGCCTCTCTCTCTCTTTGAGGCGCGCTACTTTAGGGCTATCTTAAACATATTTACGGACATAATTACGAACTCTGAGTATTTTTCCCGTACTCACAAGGAAATGTACTTTCCAAATATATAAAAAAGTTAAAAACAAAAAAAAATATTTTTAACGATTTTTTCTCTCTTTGTGGGACTTCGCTCTTAGTTTCGTTCGTTAATTCACTTTTAAGACATCATTACGAACTTTCATTATTTTTCCTGGACTCACAAGAAAATGTAGTTTCCAAATATATAAGAAAAGATTGAAAACAAAAAAAAATTTAAGGTTTTTTTTTTCTTTGAAGACATAATTATGAATTTAATTTTTTTTTTCGATATCAGAAAATTCTGAAGAAAAAGTTACTTCAGAGTTGGAAGTTTGATCGGCTAACAACACTTTTTGATCTTTGTAAAATTGTCTCCTAATGTCCCCAATTTTAATTGCGTGATTTTTCAAACCACCCAGCTGTGCCCTTAATTCAAGCTGGTTTTCACGGAAACTTCGACTGTTTAATAAAAAGTTCTATAACGAGTTTTATAAAAATGTTTTTTTTTTTTGTTTTTTTTTTCCGTTTTTTTTTCGTTTTTTTTTTCTTTTTTTTCTGTTTGATTCCCCGCGAAAACCCCCCAAAACTGTAAATCGCCACGTTTTGACGAATAATCTGGCTTTTTTTCTTTGCTTACCCGTTAAAAATAGAAATCCAAAATGTTAGTAAGGACTGTATATTGTTTAACGCGAGTCGGAGCACTAAAGGCCGCCAAGTGATACTCAGTCTGATTGTTAGAAAGGTTGAGGCTCGATTTGGTATTGTACGAAAATATTTAAACTTCCGCGCAAGTACGTATGAAATATTCCAATCAGCGCGCGCGCATTCAACATTTTGAGTATCACTTGGCGGCCTCCAGTGCTCCGACTCGCGTTAAACAATATACAGTCCTTACTCTCAATACGGACGATTTTCGAGAATACAAAAACGTCCGTATTGGAGGTAGGGACTGTTCTACAGCCACTATGTGATTTTATTTTCTTTGTCAATCACATGTTCTTTACATCCCTGGCTTGAAATGTTTTGAACTTGGCTGCCGATTTTGGCTTATTGGATTCGGCCGCCGATGCGATTGCTAGAAGATAAATTAAAATCATCTTTTTTTTCGTCTGATGACTTTGGAATAAAATGCGTGAATTTTATGATGGACAGCATGTGCGCAAATTCTCAACAAGAGCGACATAGAAAAATCTGGAATGTTGTTTTTTTAACATTTTGACAGTTCACACTGTGTGAACTTCACAGACGATATAATTCTCACGAAGCTAGGTCAATGTCAGGCAAACACCGTCTTCCACATGTATCTCGATTTTGATATACAATAACCAGCAAACAATTTAACGTTTAACGTTTGATAAAACAAATTCAAGACCTGCAAAAGTTGTTCAGGCCAGAACCCACTATTGCCAAACTTTTCCACTGCAATGAAAGAACTCAGTACTGCAAAATAATTGCTAAATTTTTAACTTGCCTGCGTCGTTCCAAGACTATTTCTGCACTTGCTAGGGCTTAACTAAAGTTTTAAAAAAAACCTACTGGCTACGGTAAGTATTTTTCCTGGCTAACGATGGTACACGCGAGACGCCAAATAAATTATTATGGCCATTATGGCCAATTAGCAGTGTGAACATGCTAATGTAAATGTCATCATAGAGCACCGTCTGAATCGATTTTTTTTATTTGGGCGAAAGGCTAATTCGCCAAAAGATTTCCAAGGCTAATTCGCCAAAAGATTTCCAGCGTCCATCATAGATAATTACAGGGTGAGGTAATATAGATGCTAAGCCGTTTTTGGTTCTCGAGTGCCCTGAGCGAATATAAGTCACCAAAAAACGGCTTAGCATCTATATTACCTTACCCTGTACCCAGACGTTAACAGATAAGGTGAAAATAAAATTTTCAAAAATGGGACAAAATATTTTGGTTTAATTATGTTTTACTCTCTAGCGACAAAACTAAAGCCCACAAAACTAAATCGAATAGCATCTATACTGCAAAACAAAATGACTTTCTCATCGTTGAACCAAAATTTGCATTATATTAGAATTTATTTAACAATTAAAATAAAGTTATATTTTGGCAGTATCCAAATCGCCCTTTTGGATTCGATATTGAAGCACACTTTTGTAGTTTTTTTTTCTTTGAATTCGTCGGAAATTCTATTTACATCGAAGTGAAGCGGAAGAAATTATCGGATATCGGTGAATCGGTAGTTGGCCGCCCGAGGTCGATAAATATTATTCGAATTATAAAGTGCATCTAAGGTCAGGGAATGCGTCTCAAGACTTGGCGTTATCGACAACCCGTTGTCCAAGGAAAGCGACGAGGAACGAACTGTGTTGCGCAATTCCGTTACCTAACCCATATTTATAATTAGTTAACTACAGTCCCTAATCCTAAAACCGACATCTGTTGATATTCAGATAATGGAAAAATTACTGAATCCAGAATAGAATCACTAATCTGAAAATACGCAAAAAAATTCAAGTATTTTCTCCAAATTCTTTCTTTTTAGATTGCACCATTTGGCGGCAAAAAATGCACGTGGTCCAGTAGTGAAATATAGTAAAAAAAACTAAGTACAGTCCTTACTCCATTTTCGGACGGTTTTTCGGCCAAAATGGGGCCATTCTAATGGAAAATGATCCTTTTGGTGACGATGCTCCTTTTTCGGACGCTATTTTTGAGAACCGGAATAAGGAGTAAAGACCAAAAAAGGAGTAAGGACTGTATAAACAAATATGGAAAAGGAAATGTAACAACAAACGTAATACAGGTGGTGACGTAACAGCAACTCCCAAAAGTACGGGCCATTTTTGGCACTTTTGAAAATCAAGAAAGTGGCCCTTACTTTGGGCCCCCTGTATTAGATATTTTCTCCGAAAACCTTTTTCTTGTGCATGTATTTTCTCCGAAAAACGCGATGCCGAAATTCTATTAAAACACTTCTATTAAAACACTTCATATACTGAGTGGTCGAAGAATGAATCAGCCAAAGGAAATTTCTGGACGCAGTTTTTATACTGAAACAATATAAAACTGTAGGCACAAATTTGCCCTGGCTAATTTCGTGTTCGACCACACAATACAGTATGGCACTACCGTAAAACGGAGAAACAGGAAAACGGAGAAAATTTGCCAAAAATGGCCTCTAAAATGCTCTCTAGCGCCAAAACGTGTCTCCTTTTTCATTTTTTTTTCACCAATTTTCTCCGTTTTCCGGTAGTGCCTACAGACTGTGTATATGAACCTAATTTCTTTTTATCCATTAAGCTTGTATTAATTATTGAATACGGTTCCTTTGCTTTTGCACTAAATTGTTTCTCCGGTTGTGGCATTGTGGCATATCCGTTCATATTTCTGGAAATTGTTTTTGAATAATCTTTATGAAGGCTCCCATTACTCTGAAGTGCTTCCCGCTGCAAATGTTGCCGCAATTTAACCTCCAGCTGCCGTTTCTTTTCGCGATACAGCTGCAGCTTTAGGTCCTTATCAATGATAATTTGTCGAGTAGTCGGCTGGCGACCGGGCCGACGTATATTTGGCTTGGGCCGCGAAATGGGCCGAGTCGTGTTTGAATAATTCGGCACGGAATTCGTCTGGGGTGAAAATCGAGTGATGCACTTTTCCGAAGAATGTCCGGAATCGGTCGATGGCGGCGCGTTGGTCGGACGCGCTGATTTATTTGGCGCGGTTGATTTTTTTGGCGGTAGAGGATCATTTAATTCAGTTTGCTTCGTAATCACCCTTGTATTCTCATGGCAATGACCCGGACTAAAAAAACAAATAGTTCGAATGATGTGGAGCAATTGGAAAAATTCTCAAAATATATTTAAACATGCCTCGTCATAATTGACATGGCTTGCCTCGGTTGTCGAAATAGAAGGAAAGTTTTTGGTCTTGACCTAATTTTATGAAGGATTATTGCCAGATTTATTTTGTGAGCACCGTGATATTTAAAAAGGTCAATAAAAGGTTAAAATATAAAAAAATTATGAGGTATCAATGATACCGTATCATTGTGAATCAATAATGAAAATTTTCAATCATAGTTCAAATTTATTTTCAAAGTTTCTAAATGCGTTTGTTGTTAAAACAAACAAAAGACCTACAAGGGGTCGCCAAATTAGGGTCATTTTCGTGTTTTGAAAAACCGAAAATTAAATTTGACTTTAATAAAAATATAATTATCCGTAACCGGATCAAAAAGAAATAAAAAGTGTGTCTATAGCAATCAATGTTAGAATCATCGACGCTTATTTGAAGCAATAATTTTTTCTGAAAAAACGACCCTTCTAAGGAGCAATAATTTTTTTCCCGAAAAAACGACCCTTATTAGGGGAAATAAATTTTTTTCCCGAAAAAACGACCCTTATTTGATAGATCCTTATTTGGCGACCCTTGTATTGCTTTTAATAATCCGTATCATTAAGAATTTCGGATTACGACCAGTTCTTAAAACATTTTAAAACTAACTTTTGGTATTCATCCAGCGAAGTTGATATTCTTGTCCGTTTTTTCAGGATTACTTTGCTCGCTACTGCTGAAGGTGCCGAAGGTTTCTTACTTTTTTCTTTAAACGGCCTTTCATCCTAAATTTAAGCCACTTTTATTGTCAAACAGTTTAATTCGACACCAATGAGATTTTGTGAAATAAGGGGTCGTGTCCTCAAAAATTTTGAAAAGATAATCGGAATATGTTTCGGTAATAAAGTGATTAGGGTGTGTAAAAATAATTTTCGTGCGCTTTGATCTCCACGGTAGTAAACTTTCCCTAACATACCAATCGTGTGTCCGGACAGGCCTTGAAATGCAAAATCCGAATGGCCCTCCTTGCGACTGGATCCTCGGTTGCCGGATCAAGTAAACGTTTTTCGGAATAATCGGGATCTGGGTCATTATTGAGCAGAGAATTTTCGTGTTTTTGAAGAACAACCCCATTGGTAAATGTCTCGTCGTGGCGCTGTCTTCGGGCACAACATAGCCAACCCAATCCGCCCACGACCAGCACCATACCAGATGCGCTTTAAAATATGTTAAAAGTGAACTCTATGTAAAACGCTCTAGTTTTTAAATACACCAGGTGCGCCGTTATGTTTCACCCCGTTATGTTACAATTTTTCCCGTTCGTCCCGTTATGTTACAATTTTTTAGAGAAAAATTTTCTGGCGTTTTTGCCTACGCACTACGCCGTTATGTTACAATTTTCCGTTATGTTACAATTTGTACAAAAACAAACGCGAATTTCCCAATACTTTTGAGTTACGTAATCACTATTTTCCGTTATGTTACAATTTGTACAAAAAACAAACACATATTGCGCAACGTTTTCCCCGTTCGTCCCGTTACGTTACAATTTTTATTTTTTCGGCGTTTTCCAGCGAAATTGTCTACGCACTGCGCCGTTATGTTACAATTTTCCGTTATGTTACATTTTTTTTGATTTAGTTTTGTAGCATACAGGCGCACCTGGTGTAATGCAACAAAAACTGGTTACACCGGGTGCGCCGTTATGTTTAACAAAAAATCTAGAAAAATGCCCCTTAAAACCAGTTTTTTTCCGGTAACTGATCCGATCGATCAAAATTAAACAGGATGACTACCGCAAAGGCTCAACTATGTGTTGCGTTGGCCGATGGGCAAGAGTTAAATACTTTTCGATGTTCGATGCATTGGCAGTTGAATTTGCTCAATGCCCTTCATTAGGCCTCAGTGGGCAATTATGGGATGGAAGCGATAAACGGCCTTCGTGCGTTAAGAAATGTCACCCTCATTCTCTATATAGCAGCTTAATTGAAGTACATTAGCCAACATCATCGATTTACTCTAATTGAACTTTACATTTATCACATGCTACTCAGCTAAAATATTATCCAAAAAAATCGCATGTACAATACCGGATGCCGGTTTCGTAGAGTTTTTTCTCAGAAGCCTTACTTGCAAGTTTTTCTATATAATGTGAACCATTCGAAAAATCACAAACCGATTTTATCACACAGAAATGAATGATTTTTAAAACGCTGTGGCTGGATTTTTGTGACTTTTCATCGAGTATTTTACATGTATTTCCACTGACCCGCAAAATGAGTACCATGTACAAAAAGTAAAATATTGATTAAATCTTTTAAAAAGGCCATGGCTTGCGTAATGAAGTTCAATTATATGCAATTCAATGTGATATATCGCAGTGATTTTCAAACGCGAAAAAAAAAATAATGTTACTAATTTTTGGTAACGTTGTTTGACAGCGCGTCTGAGGCCTATGTGGCCTTTTCATTGGTCCTTTTTCCTTCTTTCATTTCCTTCTTTTATGTTTTAGTACAAAAATATTTTAAAAGAAGGAAAAGGGACAAATGAAAAGGCTACATAGGCCTCAGACGCGCTGTCAAACAACGTTACCAAAAATTGGTAACATTATTTTTTTCGCGTTTGAAAATCACTGCGATATCCAATCGCTTAAAATCCAGGAAAATGATTCTCAACTTCCGAATATTACCCAACAAAAGGGAATTTAAAAATCTGGAACTTGGGAAAAGATTTTTTACCCATTTTTGAAATAAATACATTTCCACGCACTTTATACGCATGTAATAAAAACAATTATCGGCCATTCTGAAAAATAATGTTATTTTCGTAATCTTGGGCCTCAATTTACCCTAGAACTAGCCAAAACCGATAATTTCAGGCAATACCGGCTAAAAACCGGTAGTTTTGGTCAACTTCAAAATTGGAATCTAAATCCTCAAAATATTGAAATTCGGTTTGGACAGCCTAGCTGCAGTATAATACTCAGGAATTTCCTGATTTGTTTACATGGCGAATTTTTAGGCCCACGGGTTAAATAATTAATAATATCTACATTTTCACCACAACAATGTTTCATCAAAAATCTCTATTTCGTTATGTAAGCTCGCGGTTTTGGCGCAAAAATCTAATATTAATGTTCTAGTCCAATAAAATCTTATTATTTTGCAGTAACCAAATAAGTGGACGCCAGACAAGGTTTTAAGGCANTCAATGCCCTTCATTAGGCCTCAGTGGGCAATTATGGGATGGAAGCGATAAACGGCCTTCGTGCGTTAAGAAATGTCACCCTCATTCTCTATATAGCAGCTTAATTGAAGTACATTAGCCAACATCATCGATTTACTCTAATTGAACTTTACATTTATCACATGCTACTCAGCTAAAATATTATCAAAAAAAAATCGCATGTACAGTACCGGATGCCGGTTTCGTACAATTTTTTTTTCTCAGAAGCCTTATTTGTAAGTTTTGCAATATAATGTGAACCATTCGAAAAATCACAAACCGATTTTATCACAGAGAAATGAATGATTTTTAAAACGACGTGGCTGCATTTTCGTGACTTTTCATCAAGTATTTTACATGTATTTCCACTGACCCGTAAAATGAGTACCTTGTACAAAAAGTAAAATATTGACTAATTTTTTAAAAAAGGCGATGACTTGCGTAATGAAGTTCAATTATATGCAATTCAATGTGATATATTCAAACGCTTAAAATCCAGGAAAATGATTCTCAACTTCTTCAACCGAATATTGCCCAACTAAAGGGAATTTAAAAATCTGGAAGTTGGAGAAAGATTTTTTTTACCCATTTTTGAAATAAAATGATTTCCACGCACTTTATACGTATGTAACAAAAACAATTATCGGCCATTCTGAAAAATAATGTTATATTCGTAATCTTGGACCTCAATTTACCCTAGAACTAGCCAAAGCCGATAATTTCAGGCAATACCGGCTAAAAACCGGTAGTTTTGGTCAACTTCAAAATCGGAATCTAAATCTCCAAAATATTGAAATTCGGTTTGGACAGCCTAGCTGCAGTATAATACTCAGGATCTTCCTGATTTGTTTACATGGCCAATTTTTAGGCCCACGGGTTAAATAATTAATAATATCTACATTTTCACCTCAGCAATGTTTCATCAAAAATCTCTATTTCGTTATGTAAGCTCGCGGTTTTGGCGCAAAAATCTAATATTAATGTTCTTGTCCAATAAAATCTTATTATTTTGCAGTAACCAAATAAGTGGACGCCAGACAAGGTTTTAAGGCAGATCAATCGAAATTGTGAAATGTTTGACCGGATCATGACGATTTGCGGACATATTCTGCAAACCAACTTACACCCTTATAAAAATGCAAGCCAGAAAATCCGACAATGATTGTACAAATTGTATAATAGTATACTACAAAACGTTTGTCGTTAACGGACAGCAAAAATATTTTGAAAACCAGCCCGTTAACCACAAATAGACCCTTTAACGGGTGGATGCTTAGGCTATATAATACAAAATACTACAATGTATGAAATTCGTGCTATGAATATGAAGTAACAAAAAAAAATTAGAAAAAAACAATTTTAGCCACACATAAAAAAATGGTAAAAAGGTTAAGCAAGAATTTAAAATACTGACTCATTACAACTTGTAATTTACAAGTGATTATTTTTTTCGTATTCACAATTGATTATTCTATGTTAGTATTCACTGTCATGTTACTTAAAAAAGCCAAACAACCAAAATACGTCTTTTTGAACGAGTACAGACAAACCTATGGAACTTGTGCTCAGGGGTTAACTTTCGTTATATTCAATTTGAAAATCGTTCCCTGTGGTTAACGCCGTTAACTTAACAGGTACAAATTTCAGATTTCAAGGAACCTGTAATTGTAATATATTTTCTTAGTTATTTACCTATTAATTTACCAATAGTACGATCTCTGGAAATATAAAAACATGGAATATGAAAAAATGAAGACAAATAAAAACTGCAGCCGACGAAAATGCAAAATGATTATAGGAATAACAATTCAAACAAATGTGTATAAAATCAGTCCCAAAAATTGTAGACCGAAAAATTCAATCCGGATAAGCACGATAGTGAAATAGACCGAGTTCAGATCAGCCATCTTACTGCCTCAACGACAAACGGTTACGACTGGGCATTTTCATGAAATATTTTTTTTTTTCCAAAATAGGCAATTTGAGACTCACAAAGGCCTTTCATGGTGAAAATGCTAAAGCAAAACTGTTGGTATTTAACTCTTTTTGTTTCCAATTCGTAATCTAGGAGCTGAGCAGCATTAAGGAGAATTTGTCATGAAAATGGTGCTGAATAAACCAAGTAGAAAAATGCGACCTTTGGCCAATGGCGACAAATAAATGATGAACAATTGATGGAAATTGCTCTTCGAACACGCTGATTGGCCAGCCATGGCCGAAGAGATTTTTTTTCTATGTCAATTGGCCAACAGCCACATTGAGCACCATTTTCATGGCACATTCTCCTTACATACCGAGAAATGTTAAAAAATATTTTGTTCTCTTGCGGAAAATGGAATCATGTTAATTGCGGGCTTTATTTGAGTGACCCATTTTGAAGGCCTCTTTTCGACTAAACCCGTTTTGTTGACCTTTATTTGGCACAAAGTTGTTTTCATATACAGTATTTCACGTGACCTAACAAAAAAACTTAAAAATGACCTTGCAAATACCTTATAACCTTAGTAAGCAGCTTTCGTTTAAGTCAAAAATATATGTATATCGAATTCATTTTTTTTTTCGTCGGAGCCCCGAATTCATCTGAACCCCCCGACTTAAAATAAAGTAATAATCAAAAAAATGTCTCACTTAGAGGTCATTTTGTCGAATTAAGCGCGGCTAAGTCTCACCTTATTGTTAGGCCGATTAGTCCACCAAGTAAACTGGAGTCTGCTTTCTTTTCCACATACTCGATGGCCATTGCGACTGCACCAGAAACAAACATCACAAATCCGATAATCTAAATAAGTAGAAACTAAAAATGTCCGAAATTGAGAAACCCCGGTTTTATTGGCAAAAACCGTTTTTTTTATAAGGAGGTTGCCAAATAANCCAAGTAAACTGGAGTCTGCTTTCTTTTCCACATATTCGATGGCCATTGCGACTGCACCAGAAACAAACATCACAAATCCGATAATCTAAATAAGTAGAAACTAAAAATGTCCGAAATTGAGAAACCCCGGTTTTATTGGCAAAAACCGTTTTTTAAGGAGGTCGCCAAATATCGGCCGCTTTTAAAGTTGTTTTGAAAAACTGACCATTATATAAGGCGCTACATGGGCTACATGGCCCTTATCTGCCCAACCAAGGGTTTTACGTTTTCGAAAAATCCGATGTAAAAACTAAAGATATCGTAATTTGAAAAACCACGGTTTCACTTTCCAAAACCGTCATTTTATACAGGCTGGTTATAGGTATCGGTTAAAAAAATACCCGAAATTAGGAATTTGCCGGTAGGCCCCAAAAACGGCCATCGGACCTGGTAGGGTTTTCCCGTTAAAACAATGGACACATTTAAAATGTTGAACTTGAAAAACGGCCGGTACTCAGGAGAGTCTTATACATAAATTCTATAGTCAAATATGAGTAATCAAAAACCTTGACTGAATTATTTTTTTGCGTCCCCATGTCGTCAAGTATTATGCTGAATGAAATGAAGCGATTTTGACATAAAGTAAATCGCATCATTTATAATTTATTAAATTTGACGATAATCAACATAATTGATCATAAAATGGACATTTTGGGCCACGTCCTAGCCAACCCATGTTTTGTCGTCTTTTTAGAAAGCGTTTTTAAATGCACAATAAAACCGAGTTTTGTTGAATGGGCTGTTTGACCCTGAGACAAGGTCATTGACCCTCGGTTTATTTAGGATGAACTAGTGATTTAACTCCCGCTCCGCGGGCGGGTCGTTTGTCAATAATATGATAGAGCCGTAAATGGACAGACAAAATAATGTAAGTTCTCGAATTGAAACATAATGTTGAAAATTTATGTAAAAAGTCACGTTTTCTCAAGTCAAAAACATCTCTTTGTAAATGAACACTGTTGGTCGAGTAGATCTCATTCCGTCCGAATTAATCCCATTTCTACAAAACCGATCATTTTTAATATACTTTTTTTTATAATTATTAGTTTTTTTTAATTTTGAAATTAAAATATGGGGTTAAAAGCGCCGGTAAAATGGGGCTCAAGTAAATCGATTATTGACATGAAAATCTTTGAATCACGAATCAAATTGGGAATGGTAAGTAAAGTCGGATTCGACCGTCTGCGAGCGTTAAATATCACATTCCGGGCCTAATCGATCTCTTATGAGTTTATTTTTTTGCCGATTTCAATTTCACCTAAAACGACAAGCATTCAGGTTTGGGACTTATGTATACTAGGGCTTTCATTTACTTTTACAAAAAAACCCTGCCCAGTTATCGGGAAACTTCTTTATAAAAAACAGCCCGATTGCTGCGCATGCTTCCTGATAAGGGGTCCCATTATTGTGCGCAAACTTTAGAAAAAATGATGGGTGTGCCCAAAATGTCATGAACGTCGGAATGCTCATAAGACCAAAATGGTCTGGGTGACGTTTTGGTCACATATTTATGAAATGTCAAGATTTGTGTTTCGAAACCTACCCAGAGTAGGCTACCCTTACTTGGCCTTGTCATTTCTGACATGTTTACCTAACTTGGCGCTTTCCCTGTATATTCACGAGAAAATAGTTTTTGACGAATATATTTTTTGTGAAGATCGATATGACCACCAAGTTCATTTGTGTATGTTCGATGAGAATAATAATGTATTTCTATTTTCGGTTAAATTATGAACAAAACAATCGGTGCCTGACAAATTCAATATTTTACACGTTAGCCAGATACCCAACAGCTAAAAGAATCGCTAACAAAATTCATGTTCTTCTGACCGAAGAAATTAAAAATAATAATTAAGCATTTTTCTATAATAATTTTCGCTGACTAGAGGCAGATGTACTCGCTGTCGTATAAAATACAACAATTTTAGAAATTTAAAAACATTTTAGACTATTTTAGACATTTTAGACTAATGTGAAACATTTTAGACCGTTTAATAACATTTTAAGACCAACAAACATTTTAGGACCTTTCAGAGCACTTGTGGACATTTAAGAACAATTCTAAAATGATCTAATACAAAATTATTTTGAAAAATGTTTTGAAAAATGTTGATTAAAATCAAGTTTACAATAACCCTTTTCTTTTCCCTAAAAACCGCCAATGTGGTATCAATATTCGCTTCACTACTATTAAAAATGAAATAATAATAGACATTTTTGGATGTCAAATTCTCCACGTTTCCCAAATATTATCTGACTAATATAAAAATTTAACTTTTAGTCCAAAAAGTGGAAACCACGCATAATTTTTTGCGAATATTTCTAGAATTGTGGCGCTACTTGACCATATAACCATTACATGTATTAATGTCTTACCTTGTAACTACCCCTAAGAGGTAACCCCTTCTTAAAGTTTTGCTTATATGTAAACTACGCTTTCCTTAGGGTCAATTTTTTGAGAAAAATATCCCCGAAGCGTCCAAATATGACACCCTTAGGCAATTAATCCCATTTGGGCCGCTATGTTGCAGAATCAGAAAATGCCGTAAATTAAGGACACCCCTATTATGAGGTTAGGGTTAGGCTGTATGTTTTTTTACTTACGACTGTACAAATGCTGGGTCTTTGTCTCATGCTGACCTTCTTCTCTTGTTGTGACTCATAACTCTCTGGTCTTCCCCGTAATGACTTCCCTCTCTGCTGAGTCCCTGTGAACACATTCTGTATAAGTGTGAACTGAAATTATGATTCAACACCGATTCTATATTTCTGTTTTCCCCTTTTTCCCTTCTATATTTCTCTCTTTTCTTGCTCACTGAAAAACAAACTGGCGTATTTTTAGACAGTCAAAAATCTACTTTTTTTTCTCCCTCTCCGATCCATTAAATACGCACAACATGCCCCGAGGCAAAAATAAATAAATACTGCTGGTCCAGTTCATTTGCCAGCCATCAGAGCGTATAATTTTTTTTATATAAAAAAAATAATAATTATTTTTTTTCTGGTAGCAATATATCGGACAGGAAAAAAAGGCGACAAGAAAAAAAAGAGATTGGGGAGGGCAATGAAGATATATTATATACATATATAATATATATAATTTGCACGATTTGCCCTCGGGCGATTTTTGACGCTTTTAGCCATCCATCCACTCTACTCATTATTGGTACGATAACGGATCTATTGGATTTTGCGGGTCTAATTCAATTTTGATGTAAGGTATAAAAATAATCTCACTCGCAGGCGGAAAATTGGCCAAATATAAATAATTATATAAAATATTAATAACCACAATCGTCATATTTTTCCACAAAGAGCACTTTACTGCCAGCTAGCAAAATAATAAAAGTAATGTGACGTTAAGGTCGCATAATTTCGATCGTCACCAGTAACTTATTGTTTCGAAAGCGTTAATTAATGATAGATGCATTATTTAAAAATAGGTATTATGGGGAAATTTTGAAACATTTTCGTATAAATATATTTTAGTTCAAAATTGAAATGCGTTCAGATCTTTTCACAAAAGCCATTATTTATCTTTAGACCTAATTAAACATAAACTTGAAAAAACCTTATAACCATACCCTCTGTAGAAAATTACTTTCCAAGTGCGAGTATAAAACTCAGTTAAAAATGCTTTTGTATTAAGTGTTTACTATTTCTAATATATTGAAAAGCCTCCATATATTAAAAAAACTTTGGATAAAGGACCTACAGTCCTCACTCCTTTTTGGGCCGATTGCTCCTTTTTTGGGACGCTTTTTCGGCCAAAATGGGGCCATTCTAATAGAAAAATGATTTTTTTTTGTGATGATGCTCCTTTTTCGGACGCTATTTCGAGAACCGAAAACGTCTCAAAAAGGAGTAAGTACTGTACCAGTTNGCATCTTCTCTAAAACGTGTCCACTACATAAAGATTTAGATAAAGTTATATAACCAAACTTCATACACTATTTCTGTGGACCTTATTGATTACTATAAAAACAGATTCAGAAAAAAAAACACTAAATAATATGAGATTTTTTGGAAATAAGATTGATGATTTTTTTAATTTAGTATTTTGAACGTATTTTTTGAACGTTATTTTTTTCTAGAAATTACTCGATAATGAACTTGTTTGTACTTCATAATTGTAGTAGAACCTTAACCAATTCATAAAACAAACAAAACGATTACTAAAATCAAGTTTTCTAGTTTTCGATTTTTATTTGTAAACAACTCTATAGACCCATCCTTAAGTGTTTACTATTTCTAATATATTGAAAAACCTCCATATATTAAAAAAACTTTGGATAAAGGACCTACAGTCCTTACTCCTATTTCGGCCGATTGCTCCTTTTTGGGACGCTTTTTCGGCCAAAATGGGGCCATTCTAATAGATAAATAATTCTTTTTTGTGACGATGCTCCTTTTTCGGACGCTATTTCGAGAACCGAAAACGTCTCAAAAAGGAGTAAGGACTGTACTAGTTTAATGATATTTATTATATTATTATATATAATATTAATAGTGATTAAGAGTTATTGAAAAAAAAATACTACTGGTGGTCCGCGCTAAAAAAATGCTGTGCAGGTCAGATTTTTTTTTCTAGAATGCTATTTTACGTCTAAGTGGTGAATGAAAATAACATTTTTGGATCATTTCCTCTCTATCTCGCCGTTTTTTTTTCTTCAAATGTGTAGAAGTTGCCCCGTGGCAGAATACCAAAAACTGCTCATCGGGCCTTTGTTATGTGAAAAGTAATAATATTTTTTTTTGCTATCTCGATATATCTCATACAAAAAAAAATAAAAAGAAAAAAAGAAATGGAATGAGGGCAATGAAGATATATCATACGTATACATATACTAGTTGTACGCCACTATAGATTGTAATTGACGGCGATAGTATTATCCTTCATCGAACTGTCAAGAAAAACGCGAAATAAATATGTTTACTGAACATGTTACCGATTTAGTAGATATTTACCGATTCCGATAATCAGGGTTACTCAAAACCAGCAATGTTTTTGTTTCGGATTAATTATATGCGTATTTTTTTATATAAAATGTACACGGCCGGTCGTAAGGTCAAGGCAAGACACCTGATAAGACCATAAATTATTCGAAACTTTTGAAAACAACAAATTATACCGTGTGTCTACGCTTCATATGTTGCGACCATACAATTTGTGTTAATTACTGGTCGGTCTGTTTTTTTTAACTTACAAAAAAACTGACTTGACCGTATAACCATTTTTTAGAAAATTGTACAGTTAAAAAAGTTCTAAAGATACCATTTTGTTTTTTGGTTTTAACGTTTTCGGGAAATTTCGCGTTTTACGATGAAAAGATTAACGAATAAAACATTTTCGGGGAAAATTTAATAAAATTGTGTTAATGAATCGTTTTTTCTGAAAATACACCACTTAACACGTTATGTTAACACCATCAAACGTCAAAAACTGTTAACATTATGGAATTTTGTTAACATAATGGGGTAGGGAGTAGGCGTAATAGTTGGATTTTTTTCCTGGTAACATAATGAAATATAGGGACATTTTGTTAACATAACGGAATTTTGTTAACATAACGGGTGTTAACATAACGTGTTACGTGGTGTAAGTTTTGCGGTGAAATTCCCGAAAAAGTTTTCTTCCAAAAACGTTTTCTTCTAAAAACATTTTCCTGGAATAATTTTTTTTGTCGAAAAAATTTTCTACGGAATGCCGCGGTGCCAGCTTAACCCGACGTATTAAAATACATTTATTTGAACTCTGATATATTATATATATATATATTTTTGTATATTTTCAACGTGAAAATTGAAGAGCGAAGCGTCACCTTTTAAAGAAATCACGAAATATGCACATTACCCATGTATCATCTTTTTCATCCGAATAAAGAAAACTAACAAATTCTGACCTGGAATTAAAACATAGAAAAAAATCGAAAGAGAACGGTAAGCAAAAAAAAAATGACGAACTAATTGGATCGTGTCATTTCATTGTCATGTTTTAGAAATTGGGTTGGCCTTGATTGTTCAATGTTTTTTTTCAGAAACATAAATAACACCAAAAATCATACAAGATTTATATTAGGTTTTCAATTCTGGGCTCGTGAACCCCAAAGATGCTTCTTATGTGTACCCATAGGTACCCAATGTATATGGACGGCCTGTATGTGAACGGCAGACTTTTAAAATACCTTCAATTTTAATTTATTCTCCTCCCAAAATATTCAAAAGAAATTTTTCTAATAAAAAGTCAAAATTATAAAAAAAATATTTCACATTTTTAAAAAAATTTTACAGAAATTTTATACGAAACATTACAAGTACCGCGGTGAGTTGTTTGTGTGGCTAAAGGACGCTAGCCAATAGGAGGCGCCTATAAAAAATCATGAGCCAATAGGCGCGCTTGTAATTCAGTTACAGACGCTCCGTGCCTACGGCTNCGAATAAAGAAAACTAACAAATTCTGACCTGGAATTAAAACATAGAAAAAAATCGAAAGGGAACGGTAAGCAAAAAAAAATGACGAACTAATTGGATCGTGTCATTTCATTGTCATGTTTTAGAAATTGGGTTGGCCTTGATTGTTCAATGTTTTTTTTCAGAAACATAAATAACACCCAAAAATCATACAAGATTTATATTAGGTTTTCAATTCTGGGCTCGTGAAGTTCAAAGAACAAGATGCTTCTTATGTGTACGGTACACCGTGTACCCATCGGTACCCAATGTATATGGACGGCCTGTATATGAACGGCGGACTTTTAAAATACCTACCATTTGAATTTATTCTCCTGCCAAAATACTCAAAAAATATATTACGAGAACTTTTTAATAAAAAGTCAAAATTACAAAAAAAATATTTTACATTTTATAAAAAAAAAATTTTATATAAAACATTTTATAAAATTAATGCATAGAATTTTTTTACTAAAACTTTATAAAAATTTGATAGAAATTTTATAGCAAAATGTATGAAAAAATATAAGGGAAAATTTTTATAAAATAAATTTATAGAAATTATGTATAAAGTTTTTTTTTTAATTTGATAGAAAAGTCTAAAAATATTTATTAGAAAAAATTGTTTTATAGAAAAATTTATTAGAAAAATTTTGTGGAAGATTTCCCTGATAAAATTTTATTACCAGTTTGTCAGGTATTTAAAATACCGTATTTTTCAATAGCATTTTTAGTAAAAAATGGAAAATTTTAGTAAAAAAAAAAAAATTAAAACCAAAAGTGGTCTAATATGGAGAAAATGAAAAAAAAAAATCCAAAATATCATAGAGCCTTTTTCTCTGGGAATTTTGAAGAGCACAATTAACTTTAATAGGAAAATAATTTTGTATTATTGCAAACATATATTTGTTTTTGCTGGAAATCCTAAAAATTCAACTTTCTAATTGACTTTGTATATTGACGTCTTTATGGAACATTCCAGTCACAAATGCGTAATTATGGGAATTTCAATTATGCCTCTATTTTTTGTGTTCTGACCCTGAACTTCTGAACAAAGAATCACCTGTAAATTTTCCATTGATTCTTAAGTAATTAAAATTGCTTGTTTCGAGCCAAAAATCACGCAACCCTAATATATACAATTTAATTTTTGACGTAAAAGATAAGATAGTATGATATTATTTCTATTATTGAACCATTTATCGAATCCGTTCCACCATCGTCTTTGGGCCGCGATCTCATATTCTGTAACATCATTTTCGACCAACTTCGCCAAATGTCACAAAACGCCTAAGAAATACAGATAAATGTACAGGGGGGTCTGGTTATAAGGTGAAGGCCAAAAAATGACTTGACCTTAATGCACTCGAAAAAAAAACTCCAAAAAGATATGATTTCCATAAAAAAAATGATTACCCGTGTTTTACCCGTGTCGTTTTAAACATATCTGTCAAGTTTTAAATTTTAACCCAAAAAAAGTGAAAAAAGACATAATTTCTATAAAATTTATTACCCGTGTCGTTCTAAACGTATATGTCTCGTTCTAAATTTACACCTAAAAAGTGAAAAAAAAAATGATTTATCTTGAAAAAAAAAATGACTTAACCTTAGTGAAAAAAGATGAGTTGACCTTATAACCGGACCCCCCCTGCAGCCATCATTTTCAAGTGCTTAGTTCATGCAAAACATCATTATTCTAATAATAAATAAAATTTAATCGCGCTCTTAGGCTTTATCCGGCCAGTTTTCCTGCTCTTGCGCTTACCCGGCCACTTATTGCACATTTTCCAGCTATTCCTCCTACGCCCTTGCTAAGGCCACCTGCGGGTTTATCCGGCCGGTTTTAGAATGCAATAGTTACCGGATAAATCCTCAGTCGCTGTAGACAAATGTAATTTTAATTTTCATAATAAATTCTGACATAATTCATGACGTCCAGTGAAAGTCAAATGCACCAACAACAAAATATTTTTTTCTTCACTTTGTGGTTTTACCAAAACTGAAATCTGTCCGATTTTTTTTTTTGTCGTTCTATGTGTGCTCGCTTATGTGACATTAAATCATTCTGATGTGTTTGAAAGCTTTTTCTTTACTCTAACAATAGATATGGAAAGAATATTTTCTTATTTGTTTTCATTCCATTTATTTATATTTTTCAACCGCGTCATATCTCATAATATATTTTTATAAAAAAAACTGGAAGATTCTTATATTTGGCACCGGTGTTTGGGGTTAAAAGTATATACAGGGGGTCTGATTATAAGGTCTAGCCCAAAAAATGACCTGACCTTAATGCAGTTTTTAAAAAAACGGACTTGACCTTATAAACATCTAAAAAAAAATTAATAAAAAACATGATTTCTAAAGAAAAAAATTTCTTTGATAAACCTTTGAGACCTAATAACCCGACCGTTAAACCTTAAAAAAATCTTTAATGTCTTATTTGGGTAATTACGTGATTTGTTTCTTATTTGGGTCAGGGACTGTAGTCATGAAGGCCATCCACCGTAAAACAAGGTACGAACCGTATCAAACGATAAAACACCGAGTGATTGGTTTTTCTCATAAACTGATTTTTAAATAGAATTATTTGAATTATTTTTTTAACCCTGAAAAATCTGTATTTGATCTCAATTGCTGCGGCTTTTTATTTAAAAATTATTACATTTGCGTGATTATATTTTTTGTCGGACGTCATGAATATTGGCTTTTTTGTGCATAAGATGCTTAAATTGATAATGGTTGCCTGTGGTCAAAAACCAACAATGATTATAAACAATAGATAATGAAAAATCAAGGCCAAAATCAGACTCAGTTTTTGTTTTCTAAAGGCCCTTATGCATTAAAATTCGGTTAATTGCGCTTCATTTTACGAAAAAACCATATGTCGATATACACCAAATACGGGCTTGAATCAACGTTTCTTAACTCTTGCGAGATGTTAGTGCACAAAATGACTTGACCTTATAACGGTCACACCTTGTGATCTTATAACCAGACCCCCTGTAAAACTTTTTGGTGGAAATTTGCCAGATTGAAAAGTGGTACGTAATTGGTTTGTAAAATAACTTAATCAGTAGACAGTACATGAATAATAACAAAAAAGTGCACTTTAACTACAAGTATACTGTACTTTATTACTTCTAGTATCTTTATTAACTTTTAATTAAAAATTGAATATAAAAGTTCAAAGTGTGTAGCAGAAGACCGCACGGGTTGATTAGTTTTGTTTTTGTACATTCAAATTATCGTAAAAGTTAATCCCAAACTCATAGACTACATATGTAATACATACAGTAGTCTGTATATACAGCAAATACAAAATGCATAATCTGCGATTTTTTCCAAAGGTTACCGAAAGAATGAAGTACCGTACGTACTATTGAGTGGCACAAAATTGCGGGGCTCACTTTTTGAGCACGCATTTTCTAACATCCTACTGTTCTAGTTTTATGAAAAAAGGAAAAATTCTCGATTATATTCACGTGTTTGATAGACCAACGCTGATTGGCTGAATTCCTACGCTCAAATTTCCACGCAAGACGCCCACACTTCAAGGAACTGTACTAGACAGTGAACTGTTTTGAGAATATTTGTTGTGGGCGTTGTGATATTCTTTTTTATCCAGAATTTTTCGTTTTTTCATAAAACTAGGACAGTATATGTGATATAGGAGTCTGACGAACCACTTAAAAGTCTGGTGTCAAAGTTCTTCAAAATTTTCAACTATTTCATGACACGTGACAAATTTTCACGATACATAAAAAAGTTCTCCGTTTTTCTACTTTCTCGTGTTTCTACTAAGTAGAATCTACTTGTTCAAATTGTACCGTATTTTTATCTATCGATAAAAATTGTCACATGACATAAATTGGAACATAACGTGACACCCTGGTTTTTGAAGAATAAGTTTCTCGAAAATTTTATCTTCCGAAAACCGCGTGTGGATATAACGGCGCAAGGAGTGTATAAGTTTGAGATGGTTTCATTTTAATCTGACAAGCTTTTGATTAAAGTTAGTTAACTATATGCAAAGGCAATTTTTAGGGTGTTTCCCTAGGGTATCCACTCACGCCATTCAACTTCGAATCTCGGCTAATCCGCCATCCTGATCGCAAACTCACATTATAGGCCATATTAACTTAAATTCTTATATTCCTGAACCGGCAAATAAATATAACACGCTTTTGTTCAAAATATTTTATGATCAAAAATTAATTTAACAAATTTTGTCGACCTTTAAGCAAAAATACTTATACGCACAATACCCATATGATATGGGCCATATCGTAACAATCTGTTACCAAACGAACGAGCAAAATACCCAAACATGCCCCCCATTAAAAACACCCCATATTCTAACGATTTTACGGGATTGGAAAGTGTTTGAAGGAGGGTCGACTGTAAGGTATTTTAGTCTTTTTAGCAGCACGACGTAATAATACAGCCAAATATGTGACCTTATTTATTTCTAAAGACCATAAAACCTTATAAGTTATAACCATATGAAACAATTACGACCATAAGACTTTAAAATATTACACTCCTTGAGGCTTTATGTGACCATTTCGGGACCTGAAAATAAACCGAAATTGGTCAGATAAACCCGCAAGCATAGGCGGAAATCTTTGCTGAAATTTTTTGGACACATAAACCGACGGTCGGGTTCGTTCAAATTTCGGTGCATAAACTGTATGTCTTGTTCTTATTTATGGTAAAATTAATCTAAAATGGCAAAAAAAAAGAAAAACGGTCGGTTTTGATACAAAAAAGAGATTTTTAAATTATACTATGAAGTTCCCAAATTATCTGAGAGAAAAAAGACTCAGTGGGCACATAGTCCCTCACATGCGTGGGCGTGATTCGCTGGAAAACTTTTCGTCAAAAACTGGTCACATAAACCATCCATTGGGGCTTTTTGGTCACATAAACCGTCAAGGAGTGTTTATTAATTATATTAAACGTTTTTTTTTATTTATTACTAGATTACCAAAATATCGCAGTCCATTAGTAATTTGCAGACATGTAACGTCTATACAGTAGTAACAGTATTTGAACGTCTATACAGTATAGTCTACACTGTATAGACGTTAAAAATAGACAAAGATATACCGTATAAATTACTCAACGAAAACTTTTGGAATACCAACAATCTAGTTGGTATTTTTTATATATAATCAACATGTACCATTATGATCGACTGTCTTGATGTGCACGTTTTTCGGAAACGCAATATACACGTCAAGAAGATCGGGGCTGTACAGTGGTTCGCTTCTTTATGACCGTTTTTTATTCGCAAAATACGGTCCTAATGTTAACTAATTTCCCTGCAAATTGCGAGAAAAATTGATCCATCTGCAAATTGCGATACATAATTGCACCATGAAAAAGCAAATTATACATTTAATTTGCGGAGGTTTTTCTCGGGTTTTTGCCGAAGGCAAACACGAGATTTCCGGAGCGAATTAAATGTNTAGAATTTTGGCGGTTATTGTGGTTTAATTCTTAACCGGAGCAATTTTGAGACTTCTAAGTACTGCCATCGAATCCGCAGTGGTCGATTACCCTTAGAAGTTATCTAAGTCCGTAAATTTGAGCAACTTGAAAATCGGGTCAAAATCCCAGCTGGCCACCCTACTTATAACTTATACCCATACCGTAACAATCTGTTACCAAACGAACGAGCCAAAATACCCAAACATGCCCCTCATTAAAAAACCCATATTTTAATGTTTTACGGGATTGGAAAGTGTTTGAAGGAGGGTCGACTGTAAGGTATTTCAGTCTTTTTAGCAGCACGACGTAATAATACAGCCAAATGTGACCTTAAATTTATTTCTAAAGACCATAAAATCTTATAAAAATATGAAAAAATTACGAGCATGAGACTTTAAAATTTATATTACACTCCTTGAGGCTTTATGTGACCATTTCGCGACCTGAAAAGTGGTCACATAAACCGAAATTGGTCAGATAAACCCGCAAGCATAGGCGGAAATCTTTGCTGAATTTTTTTTTGGACATATAAAAAAAGACTCAGTGGGCGCATAAACCCTCATATGCGTGGGCGTGATTCGCTGGGAAACTTTTCCTCAAAAACTGGTCACATAAACCATCCATCGGGGCTTTTTGGTCACATAAACCGTCAAGGAGTGTATATTAATTATATTAAATTTTTTATATATTATCAACATGTATATACCATTATGACCGACTGCCCTGATGTTCACGATTTTCGGAAACGCAATATGCACATCAAGAAAGTTGGGGCTGTACAGTGGTTCGCTTCTTTATGGCCGTTTTTTATTCGCAAAATACGGTCCTAATGGGCTGAAGCGTTCAAAAGGTGCAACTTGGACAGATTTTGCGCGTATGTGCGAAGCGGTTAAAGAATTAAACTTTAACCAAGGTTATGTCGAGCAACGCGGTTTTTTTAAGAAAACGTATTTCTTGGAAATGGTTTTTTTAGGGAAATACCCCGACAGTTTATATAAAAATATACTGAAATTTTCCCCGAAAAACTTATTTTGAAATTTTCCCAAAACAATTGTCTTGGAAGGAGCGCATTTGATCCAAAAAGAACTGGTGCCCATAACGATAAAATTTCCTTCGACCCATTTTTTATATATAAAATAAAGGTACTCACAAATACTTTTTTCTTCGTTTTCAGACGGTCAAGAAAAAAACGAAAATAAACACAGGTTGATATTGGTGAAGAAAGCTCTTAATATTAATTTTGTCTGTCTGATTCTATTAGAAACTAATGATAAGGTGTGTTTTCTGTAACTAATCGAAGTACAATCCCCAGAGATGCTCAATTTTCCAATTAAGTTATATATTCGGGTAATCAGATTATTAAGTTTGCTCAACGCCTTTTACTCCAAATTAAAAAAAAAATATTTCAGAAAACTCGAAACAAAAAAAAAACGTCTTGGTTTGAGGCATTTGACAGAATCGTGATGGATCAAAAATCTGAACATTATTTTAACTAATTAACGAACATAAAAAAATAAAAGAAAAAAGGAGAAAATCCAGAAGAACAAAACACAAAAAAGAAGACGAAAAAAAAATGTCCCGTACGAAAAATCGGGCCGGACAAATTAATTTAACTAATTTTATTGGGCAGCACTCGTAGATCACGCTTCTTTTTTGACGGTGAAGGTCTATCGTCGAAAGACTATCGAATTAATAGAGAAACATAATATTATAACATGTTATGGTCCATAACTTATGGAATTTCCATAACTGACAAATTCTTAAACAATATGATAACAAAAAAAAACTGATTAGACCTTAACTCCCAGGGGGACAAATGTAGAAATTTGCACAAAACGCCCTAAATCGACGAAAAATGCTACAGGGGGCTGTTTATAAGGTCAAGCCCAAAAAATGACACTTAATGCACTCCAAAATAATTGACTTGACCTTATAACCATTTTGAATATTTTTTTAAAAAGATATGATTTAGCCCTAAAAAGTGAAAAAAGACATGATTTATCTAAAAAAATTATTACCCGTGTTTTTTACTCGTGTCGTTCTAAATTTATATGGCTCATTCTAAATTTTAACCCAAAAAAATGAAAAAGACATGATTTCTATAAAAAATTATTATCTGCAAGCTTCCTATGTCTATAGTGTTAAAAGAAATTGCGAACAATTTCCTTATTCGACAAATGAAAAAATTATATATATGTCTATGTCTCTAGTTGTCTTGCAGATAATTGTCTTATCTACGACGTAGTATTATATTATATAGTATTATTACCCGTGTCGTTCTAAATGTATATCATATAAGTTCACACGGTGTGACCGTTATAAGGCCATTCAGTTTTTTGCACTAAGGTCAAGTCATTTTTTTAAGATGAATCACGTCTTTTTATACTTTTTTTGGGTTTAAATTTAGAAGGAGACATATACTGTGTATGTCTCCTTCTAAATTTAAACCCAAAAAAAGTATAAAAAGACATGATTTATCTTAAAAAAATGACTTGACCTTATAACGGTCACACCGTGTGAACTTATAACCAGACCCCCCTTTATTCACAATTGAAAGCGAACGATAACATAGTCTGAATACCCAACGCGACATTTTATAAATAAAAATTTAGATACAAGCATAAGATAAATACTCCGTACCAAAGTGATACCAGTAAACCTGAAAGATATATTCTATCAGACCACCGTACATATAATATACGTAGTATAACGTACGGTGGTATGATAGTCTGTGGCATCTCACAGGTTCCAGTATCACTTTAGTACGACGGGTATCGTATGCTAGTATCTAATTTGCATTTAATTATCTGTCGCGTTGATTTTTCAGACTTCTTATCGCGACACACATCGTTTGTTTTCAATATTTTACTTTCATTTTTATGTGATTGTGTAACCTATATGACGGAAAATTTATTTTAGACTCGAAGAATTTCTGAAGATAATCTTTTACGATTTAATACGAAAAAACTTTTAACCGCTCTTATTTGTTTTACGGGTCTTTAAGGGTTATTACTCAGCAAGATATTCGAATTCAAGTAACGGCCAATAAGAGTTTTTTGGCAAATAATTTATTACAGACACATTTTCCGGACATGTTTTTAAGAAACTATCTTACAAGATGAAAATAAATGAACCGTCAAGGTCTATTTTTTATGTCTATTTTTTGATGGCATACAAGTTTTAAATTTATATTTTGACCGAACGCCAATAACATAATACAGTTGTATGATACAACTTGTATCACCCATGTCTTGACACTTTCGCATGGACCCATGCGGCATGGCTCATAGGTAGGGGTGCACCTAATTTTTTTTAAATCCGTTTTTAACACGTTTTATTGGTTTTTGAACTGTTACGATTTTCAGAAAAAACGTAAAATGGCTTTATCTAGAAAACCCAACCACCTAAGGTGAAGAAACTTTCCAGATAGACCCAGCTTAACCTCAGGAACAAGATGAAAGAAAAACATTTTTGCGCACGGACCCCATATGGGGTTTTATGGGTTTTTTTAGTTTTTTGCCCAAAAATCTAAACTCTATATTTTATACTCTCACTATATTTCACTGTTAAGTTCAACTATTTTCGTAGATTTTTTCAAAAAAAACAACAAACACAACAGCTACTTATACGGTATAAGTTATACCTATCAAAAGGTCATTCAAGGTCAATTAACTTAAGGTCAATTGACTTAAGGTCAATTTAAAATTATTATAAACGGACCAAAAACTAGTAAAAAATGCCCATAGGAAAGATTGTTAGAATCAGCGATCCTTATTTGACAAAAAAACACCCTTATTTAGCACTACCGACCCTTATTTAGCACTACCGACCCTTATTTAGCACTACCGACCTTTATTTAGCGCCCTTAATAAAATGGGACGTTAGTGTGCGACATCAATATGACTCATATATAATATGAGTCATATATAATATAAGTCATATTATATGAGTCGTAATTTATGACACATCAAGACAACAGTTGCCCTCTCAATAGGTATTTAAGTTTTAGTGTAAATCCGATAATAAAATAGTTGTATAACTGTCTATAACGGTCAATAACCGTCGCATAATCGTTATCTTCTGGTAGAGACGTCAAATCACAGAAAATACTGATTTATAAGAGGAATTGCACACGGAATTACTACACACGTACAGAGTACTCAGAAGCAAAAAATAATGAAGTTAATATTTTTTCAACTGGCCCTAGTCGGCGCCAGGAGCACACGGTGTATAGTAATGCGCCAGGAGCACACGGTGTATAGTAATGCGCCCAAATTTGAGCGCGAAATGGCGCTTATTAGAGCACAAGAAATTGCGCGAAAATCCTACGCAATGGATTTCAACGGGGCATTGACGCAAAAACAACGTTTGAATGGTTTTCGAAATATTCAAAAAGTTCTCAAAAGTAAAAGACGGCATCGGCAACACATTGGAAACCGACGCATTCGACACTCGAAGTAATTCTAGAAACTATTTATATTCTTATCTTACAGTTCTCTAGTGCAACGATCTGAGTTCGTTATACATACTATGTATTACATAGTACGTGTATGTAACATATTAGTAATATGATATTACATAGTCTAGGCCTACAATTCAATAACAGGGTATTTTGAAACGATTCAAATAGGATTACATACGAATTTTATAAAGTGTAACAATGAAGAAAAAAAAACTGAAAAACACACATGTGGAAAATTAGTATGGAATTTCACGCCACATTTAATCGTTTTTAGGATACCACTTTATTGCATTTTTTATTTCAAAATTATATATTTAATTTGCCAATACTTTTTTTATGAAACATTACACTTTTTTAATATCCATTAAAGTTGATAAATTCAATGAAAACTTAATTTTCTTCTTTAATTCCTCAGCGTATTTGAGGCACCAGTGGCCAAACTTTATTGATGAGCGCCAAAGAAAAAACATATTTTTTTGAAAAAAAAAAGATAAGGAGATCAACTGATGAATTCGGGGACCAATAAATCAAATAAAAAGGTTCGGCTAATGAGGTTAGAGCTCAAATTACATTAGCCAATCAGCGCGCAAGAAATGCGTGACGTTTTTGTTGACTCTTCCGTCATTGGCCAAACGCATCACTTTTTTCTATTCGGTTTATTGGTCCCCGAATTCATCAGTTGAACTCCGTATGACAATATTATATTTTGGATACAAAATGTATGTTAAAGAAAACTCAGTAAGTGTCTATTTGCCTGACTAAACACATGCAGCCTTTCTCAACAATTATATAATGCTTACTTAAATAATACAAAAATCAAAATTAAACAAGGCGTTACGTTACCAGGCAAAATATTACGATACTGGACGAAACGCCATGTCAAGGTGAGAAATGTTAAAGCATTGTTTATCTTTATTTTTCACTAAAATGAGGAAGTTCAAGGTGAGCTTACTTAACAGCGGCATAATTAATAAAACGTTTTTGGCTGCCCAATAATCGACAAGTTTGAAAAAAAAATTAAAATGAAACTAAAATCGTCGTTTTGTTAACTTATATGTCAATTGTCCANGTCACTATTTGTTCTGGTCACTATTTGTTCTGCATACTGCGTTCCAGTCCCAGCGGTTCCAGATACTGCGTTACACATACTGCCCCCCCCCTTCAGGGCAATTTGTATGTACATATATGTTGACAATTTTGTGCCAAATTTCGAATTATAGTGACTAGATCACTATAAGTGAGTAAAACACACCACCTGAACCAATTGAACTGAAAAAAGCGTTGATTCAAATCCAAACAGTTACAGACTGTAACTTACATTACAAGCTGCGCGGGTAATTGTTTGCGTGGCTAAAGGACGCTAGCCAATAGGAGGCGCCTCTAAAAAATCATGAGCCAATAGGCGCGCTTGTCAATTCAGTTCAAAAAACTGAGGAAGGTCTTCATCCAAAAACGGCGTAAAAACAAGATTTAAAAAATTTTTTCCCAAAAAGCATGCTTCTCAAAAAACTGACTTGACCTAAAAACGGTCCAAATCGCTGACCTTATAACCAACCCCGCCTGTAAAACGCGACATATTTTGAGTCATAATTTATGACTCGTCAAGTCAACAGTAGCCCCTCAATAAGTATTTAAGTTTTAGTGTAAATCCGATAATAAAATAGTTGTATAACTGTCAATAACCGTCGCATAATCGTTATCTTCTGGTAGAGACGTCAAATCAGAGAAAATACTGATTTATAAGAGGAATTGCACACGGAATTACTACACACGTACAGAGTACTCAGAAGCAAAAATAATGAAGTTAATATTTTTTCAACTGGCCTTAGTCGGCGCCAGGAGCCTACATAGCGCTATACACACGGTGTATAGTAATGCGCCCAAATTTGAGCGCGAAATGGCGCTTATTAGGGCACAAGAAATTGCGAGAAAATCCTACGCAATGGTTTTCAACGGGGCATTGACACAAAAACAACGTTTGAATGGTTTTCGAAATATTCAAAAAGTTCTAAAAAGTAAAAGACGGCATCGGCAACACATTGGAAACCGACGAATTCGACACTCGAAGTAATTCTAGAAACTATTTATATTCTTATCTTACAGTTCTCTTGTGCAACGATCTGAGTTCGTTATACATATTATGTATTACATAGTCCGTGTATGTAACATATTACATAGTCTAGGCCTTGAATTAAACCTACAATTCAATAACAGGGTATTTTGAAACGATTCAAATAGGATTACATACGAATTTTATAAAGTGTAACAATGAAGAAAAAAAACTGAAAAACACACATGTGGAAAATTAGTATGGAATTTCACGCCACATTTAATCGTTTTTAGGACACCTTTATTGCATTTTTTTATTTCAAAATTATATATATTATTTTAATTTTATTATATTCGATTTCCCAATAATTTTTTTTATGAAACATTACACTTTTTTTAATATCCATTAAAGTTGATAAATTCAATGAAAACTAAATTTTCTTATTTAATTCCTCAGCGTATTTGAGGCACCAGTGGCCAAACTTTATTGATGAGCGCCAAAGAAAAACATAAAATTTTGAAACAAAGATAAGGAGATCAACTTATGAATTCGGGGACCACTAAACCAAATAAAACCGTGAGTCGCGTTCAGCTAATGACGTTAGAGCTCTAATTACATTGGCCAATCAGCGCACAGGAAATGTGTCACGTTTTTGTTGAGCTCTTGCGTCATTGGCCAAACGCCTCACTTTTTTCTATTCGGTTAATTGGTCCCCGAATTCATCTGTTGAACTCCGTATTACAATATTATATTTTGGACACAAAATGTATGTTAACGAAAACTCAATAAGTGTCTAATTGCCTGACTAAACACATGCAGCCTTTCTCAACAATTATATAATGCTTACTTAAATAATACAAAAATCAAAATTATACAAGGCGTTACGTTACCAGGCAAAATATTACGATACTGGACGAAACGCCATGTCAAGGTGAGAAATGTTAAAGCATTGTTTATCTTTATTTTTCACTAAAATGAGGAAGTTCAAGGTGAGCTTACTTAACAGCGGCATAATTAATAAAACGTTTTTGGCTGCCCAATAATCGACAAGTTTGAAAAAAAAATTAAAATGAAACTAAAATCGTCGTTTTGTTAACTTATATGTCAATTGTCCAAAGCGGTATGTGCTTCATACATATGTTACATATATGATATGTATAACTGATAATTTTTGCGTAGTCATACAACCTGTCATGGTACTATGGGTTTTAGAGAGTCGTGAAACTTATTGTCCAAAATAGGTTTTATCTGAAAAAATGTTTTCTCGAAAAATGTTTTCTCGAAAAACTTTTTAACCGAAAAAATGTTTCCTAGAAAAACTGTTAAGGCGAAAAATGTTTCCTCGGAAAAAATGTTTCCTAGAAACTTTTTATCCGAAAAAATGTTTCCTCGAAAACTTTTTCTCCGAAAAAGGAAGTTACTCGTGAAAATTACTTACGTAATCAAAAACGCCAAAAGTGTTACAGTTCATACACTCAATAAGGTTGCTTTTGAGTCTGCGTAATTGGCCTAAATTATCCTAAAGTGTCCATATATTATGACGTTTGGTTGGTATTTTTCGCAAAAAAGCGTCCTTATTGGGAGTATGGAGTCCATATTATGACCTGGACTGGACCGTATGTACCAACGTAAGTAAGCTCACCATGCCTTGAAAGGTGTACAGAAAATAAAAACAATAAAAAAAGGTTTCATCTCCTTCCCGGGCGGCCAAAGGCTCGAGAAATACGCCACGAATTTGGTTCTTCGAATTTGTTGTGAAGCGGCTCGAGTTTTTGTTGTTTTTTCTGTAACGATAGTTTGGTAGGGTCGCCGGCCTTGAAAAATCGCGGCGCAAATTCGACAAGCCATTTGGGGTCAATTGCGGTCACTTCCCGCATGTACTCTTTTGAGGTCAGCACGAGCTCGTGATAAATGCACCAATCCGGCTGGCGGTTAAACATGGCAGAACTTGGATGAATGAAAACTTGCTGTTGATCCACAAGGGTCCGGTAGCCGTCTGAAGATTAATAATTTTATAAGTGATTATAAGGTTCTACTTTAAAACTACTTTAAAACAAGGGGCGTGGTTGTAAGGTCAAACTAAAAAACTGACTTGATATTATAGCGGTCAAAATGCCTCGTAACCACCACCCCTGTATAGCTTATAACTGCTAAAATATACAGATTTTCTGGTTTTGAATAAACAAATTTTTTAGATAAAAACATTGATTTTTTAAATGATAAAAAAATTGTTAAAAATTCATTACGCTAGCGTTTGCCGCGTCGATCGGTTACGTATATTGTACTTAACATTTTAATAAAATCCAAAAATATCAAATACAGTCCTTACTCATTTATCAGACGTTTTCGAAAATAGCGTCCGAAAAAGGAGCATCGTCACAAAAAGGTGTATTTTGCTATTAGAATGGCCCCATTTTGGCCTAAAAAGCGTCATAAAAAGAAGCAATTGTCCGATAAATGAGTAAGGACTGTAACAAAAACCGAAAAAAAAATCATTTTTTCTAACTTTGGAATTTTATCTAGACGAAGTCGCATTTCCATTTTTTTTTTTTGAGAAATTTTAATAAGTATGCATCTATTTGACTTATTTTTAAAATTAGATTAAACGTTAATCATTTATTAGATTATTTTCAAAGTAGTACGTGGTGAAATTGCATACCTTGTGGGTCTCTTTTTGCCGCATGTCGGAAGTATCCCGAGCAAATGGCCTTTTGAACTTTGGCGGTATTTCTTCCGGCACTTACGATGTCTAATTTGTGTCGATCCATAATTCCTAACATTTGCTTTCGCACGTCTTGACATCTCCGTAGTGTTCGAGCTAGCAAATAATAAATATTTATTTTTGACTCTTTGGTCTTATGACAACCCCAAAAATGGCGATGAAAAATTATAAAAAGTAATATGACCCCGATATAACCCTCCGATAGTGCTCAAATTACCAGTTTTTTTATTCGAGAATGTTGCCCCCACTAATGGATATAATTTTTAACACTGATTCCGATAGCTTTCGGAAAAAAACTGTCTAAACATTTAACTACTTTACCTTGAATGAAATTTTCGAAACACCAAGCATTTGAAAATTTATTTGTTTTCCAGGCATTGTAGACTGTGAGTAATGTCAAATGGTCACCTTCGGCCTGGTGGAATTTTGACTTTCTTTGATCCGCCAATTGCTGCTTTTCTTTAGGGCGGTAAAATACATTTTGAACATTTAACATTGATACAATTGTTAAAATTTCGTCCGAACAGCCCTAAAATTTTTTTTTTAATAAAAAAGTGTAAAAAGACATGATTTCTATAGTAAAAAATGTGCTTCCAGAAAAATTTAAAAAGACATGATTTTAAAGTTTTTCCCTAAAACGTGATACTCAAAAAAACTAGACGTATTTCGTTTTTAACCACTTGTAAAATACGCCTATTACACACAAAGGGGCAATAGTAAACAAAATTAAAAATTACCTGACCTTATAAATACTCAGAAAAAAGACATGATTTTCAAAGACATAATTATTAAAATACAGGGGTTCGGGTTATAAGGTCAAGCTCGGAAAAAGGACCTTAGTGTAAAAAAGATGACTTGACCTTATAGCGGGGACCTTTTGTGACCTTATAACCAGACCCCCTGTAATTATTTTACAGTGTATAATATACACGTATATGAAATTAAAACGTACCAAATGTACAGACATGATCAACATTTTGCACAACATGGGTTCAAGTGGGAATTCCGCCATTCTTCGTCCCAGACGGGTTAAAAGGCCTTCGTCATCTAACGCGCCTAATTGGTAAAGTGACTCCATAGCCGTAATTAGGGTTTCCATCGGTGGCGGGTCCATAAAATCAAAAGCCAGCAAATCATTGATGCCCATTGCTTTTAAACTGAATTAATTATTTAGAGGGATGAGGTCAGGGTCAAATGGTAAAATGGTACGTACCTTAAAACTGTGTTTGCCATATTAGTACGTTGAATTTCGGGTACATTTGTCTGAAGCATTTCATCCCTATAAGCGCGTTCGGTATACAGCCGGTACGCTTTTCCGGGACCGGTTCGACCAGCCCGACCTGCGCGTTGCTTTGCTTGAGCCTGAGAAATTGGCGTCACCAAAAGTTGGTCGATTCCCGTTTTCGAGTTGTACACCTGAATAATTTTATTTAGTACATGGGGTTGTTATAAGGTCAAGGTCTAAAAACTAACTTTACCTTATAAACATTTGAAAAATATTTCGGCCACTAATTTTTTTACTATAAGCCCTTATTGTTGGGGAAAATGTTCGAGGGAGGAAAAATCGTTCAAACAAAGAAAAAATTAAAACAATACACACTTTTTTATAGGACCTTAGTGTAGGCATTACATACTTTTTGTTACATACCTTTTGTTTGACAAAGCCCGGATCAACCACATAATAAATTCCATCAATGGTTAAACTCGTTTCGGCAATATTTGTAGCAATGACAATTTTTCGGGAGCCAGGGGGTGCCGGGTCAAAAATTCGGGTCTGCATTTCACTGGGCAGGGCCGAATAAACCGGCAAGATGATTAACTCGGGTACGTCTGGCCCCAGCTGTTTCATGCGCTCATAAAGAATTTCACACGATGTGTCGATTTCTTCTTGACCGGTTAAAAAAAGTAGAATATCGCCCGGCGGCTCCGACAGGTGAATTTGCATGACGGTGATTAAGGACGCGTCCAAGTAGTCGGTTTCGGGCTCCTTAGTGTATAAAATTTCGACCGGAAATGTTCGACCTGGAATTGTAAAAATGGGCGCCTCAAAAAAGTATGAGGAAAATTTTACAGCGTCGAGTGTCGCCGAAGTCACAATAAGTTTGAGATCTTTGCGTTTTAAAACCACTTTCTTCAGCAAACCAAACATCACGTCCGTATGGATCGTACGCTCGTGAGCCTCGTCAAGCATAATTACTGAGTAGCTAAACGAGCGGTCTCCAAATTGCGAGATTTTACAAAAAAATACATGGAAATTTACTAATGATGTAGAATAAAGTCCCGACCTTCTTGACCTTCTTGATGTGCATATTGCGTTTCCGAAAAAACGTGCACATCAAAGCAGTCGGTCATCATGATACATTTTTGTCTATTATTTTGCTTCACAGTTATGATATACAATTTTTCAGGTTAGATTTTCTGATTCATACGGTACATTTTGGGTCGAGGAAAAATTTAGGAATCTGTATTTTATTATTTAAAATTTAACATTTCGTAGTCTTGACAGACTCGTAAATTTTGCTGAAAAAGTGCACATTAAAGCAGGTATACACATAAAGAGGGTGCAGATAAAGACGGTCGGAACTGTATATTCGCAAAAAAAGTTTTCCAAATCACGCCCACTCCCTTGACCAGACCAAGTTGGACTGTCCAACCCATTTTACACTCCACTACAATTTTAACGTCGCGTACAATTTTTTTGGAAGTTTGGAATAATTTCTCCAGATATGTGGTCTCTAGATGTGCAAAATTTTCTGAAAATCGAAAATGCACATCTAGAGACCCGCTGTAAATGATGAATTAAATGCACAACAAATGATTCAACATCATAACCTTCCGTACCTATTGTAAAAAAAATATTAATTTGAAGACCGTTAGCGAGATAGTTCGGTATCGACGAGACATTCTCTCAACATCATACCGTCCGTCATGTATTTAATCTTCGTCTCGGGCGAAGTGCAATCTTCAAATCGAATACTATATCCGACTTCTTGACCCAACTGAACTCCGCATTCTTCGGCGACGCGTTTTGCGACGGACATCGCGGCAACTCGACGCGGCTGGGTACAGCCGATTATACCTTTTGTGGCGTACCCGTGCTCGGCAAGGTACTGGGTAATTTGCGTAGTCTTACCAGAACCAGTCTCACCGATAACGATCAAAATTTGATTGTCAGCAAACGCTAAAAACGATTTTAAAATTATGACTTTTAACCCATACTAGCTGTTGGTTATAAACTCAAGGTCTAGAAAATTGACTTGACCTTATAACCAACAAAAAATGTTGTCAAGAAAGACATGATTTATGGTGATAACAACTTTTAACAAGAAACACCAATAAAAACTCGTTTTAAAAACTGGATTTTCTGACATCTTACCTTGAAGAAGCTGATCCCGGAGTTTATAAATGGGCAGTGACTCCCGCTGTTCTTTAATGGTTAAATTTGTCCGCCGACCAAAGCTGCCCTTTCCGGCGCCGAGGGTTTTCCGTTTCCACTCCGGCATGTCCTTATCGCCCCGGGGCCCGCTACCCCTATCTAAACTTTCGCCCTTTTTCATTGGATCATTCCAATTTCGAGCATTGTCCGTGTTCGGTTCTTCGGTGGTCGTACCCTTAAGAGTTAAATTTAAAATTGATAGTTCGAAGTTCGAACAATTGTTAGAAACAATTTAGTAATTTTTCATAAAAAGAGCTTAAATAAAGAAAAAGGCCCTTGATTTGCTGATCACAAATACAGTCAGGTATCTCTCGATGTGCGCTCTCTAGATGTGCACCTTTTTTCATAATTTTTGCCCAGAAAAAAAATTGAAATATTGATAATTGGGCAAAAGACGTGTTTAAACTCTAATTGAGCACTTTTTCCGAGAACTACCGGTTTAAAATAATGTACCTTTCGTTTTTCCATTTTGGTTTCCCGCCGTTCCTTGGCTAAAGCAGTCTGCATCATGGCGGCCTGGGACAGAGAGCCGTCGGGATTTTTCACGATCCTGACGGGCGACAACTCAACCGACTGTTTTGTGTGGCCAATCAAAAACGGCGGTTCATCTTCGACAATATCAATTTGAACGTCTTCGTCCTCTTCGGCATCCGGGTCATAAATCAGTCCGGTGTCGTCGTCCCAATCTGGGAGTTCGGAGTGTTCAATTGCTCCGGCTTGGATTAGCTGTTTTATCTCCCATCTGACACGGGTTAGAAATACCACAAATAAGGCATCAAGATTTTTTTCAAAATTTTTTGTGGAATTTTCAAGAAAACGTTTCGCCGAAAAAGAGTATTTCGACGAATAGGTTTTTCAGATAATTTTTTTATGACTATAATATTTTAACCCTTGACCTATCCATATCAGAAAGTTTCGATACGGTTTTATTTCTTCCCATTTCTCCGTTTTTGGATTGATCGGCATCCTTAATTCCGGCAATAATGGGATTATCGGGATTTCTCATTGTCAAATCGCTCGAGGATGGCTCGGGAATTTCCGGCCGGGCCAAAAGACGGCCGGACCGCGCCGGATTGAGATCCAATCCGGTTTCTTGATCCACATCCTTCATTGATAGGGAAGTTCGAGTGCCGGAAAAACTCAAAACTTTGACCTTGACCGGCTGGAATCGCTTGACGACCTCGGTAACATCGTTGACCCGGGATTCGGAGCGCAACTCAGAAATGTGACAAAGTCCCTCAACGTCCTTTTGAAGGCCTTCCAAAGACACAAAACAACCAAAATGCTAAAACAAATATAAGGTCGACGGTTCAATAGGGGAAACAACAACAGGGGGTTTGGTTATAATGTCAAGGTCTAAAAAATGTCTTGACCTTTAATGTATTTAAAAAATCACTTGACCTTATAACCAATTTGAAAAATTTGAGAAGATTTTTTTGTCTGGATAAGAAGTTAGAAAAGACGTGATTTTATAAAAAAAATGGGCCAGCAAGAGGTGGGGGCTAAGGGTGTAAAGTCAAACCAGAAAGTCAAACGAGTCAATACATGCTTTAGCCTTAAGGACCTGTAAAAATATCGTTCACATATATTTACCTTGATTGATGTGACTTTGCCAGTATAAACTTTTCCGACTTGGGGCTCCGTATCAAGCTTTGGAGGCTCGGGGCGTCGATTTCGACCCTTGTGACCCCGCGGTGACCTCGATCGTCGACTTCGATCTCGTGACCTTGAGCGATGTTTCTTTTTGCTACTTCGTTTTCGATCACGTGATCTTTCCCGCGATCTTGACCGCTCGCGCGATTTCTTGCGGCGTTTTTTGCGCTGATTTTCGGGCGATACAGGTGGGGTACTTTCT
>SCLG01000311.1:77926-108486 GCA_004367875.1 Oikopleura albicans | reverse complement strand
ACCTCGATCGTCGACTTCGATCTCTTGACCTTGAGCGATGTTTCTTTTTGCTACTTCGTTTTCGATCACGTGATCTTTCCCGCGATCTTGACCGCTCGCGGGATTTCTTGCGGCGTTTTTTGCGCTGATTTTCGGGAGATACAGGTGGGGTACTTTCTTCTGGTTCATCCGTCCGATTTTCCATTCCTTCGAGAGCCGCCATCATATCGTCCACATCCTCTTCCTCTTTTGGCTCAGCTTTCGTAGATTTTTAGAAAATGAATTTTTTTTACTCTAAAACTCTATCTAGGGAGTTTATAGTGAACAACCTGATTTAGGCGAATGCAAAAAGCGCCGAAATTTCATAAAAGCGAACATAAGAAGGTGAAACCGGAAAAGGGTTCTATTTTCAGTGAACAATTGTTTAGCCATTTATTGCAAATTTGTTGAAAAGGGGTCTCAAATAAATATAAAGGCCTTAACTAGAAAATGGAATAGCCAAAAATTTTATGAATAAAACTATATATCACAGTTATTCAATGGAATCAAAAATCCTTGTGAATTATAAAAACCTGCCTTTTGGGCTTCCCATCAGGGCCTTTGCCCGGCCAAAATCATCTGGAATGGCGAGTCCCGAAAATTTTTCCCGCTTTTTGACATTTTCAGGATTTGTCAATTTTTCAAAGGTATCTTCCATTATTCGTGAATCCATTTGGCCAGCCATGCTCTATATACCGGTTCAAATAAAATACCATTTTTCGAAATTTTCCATATGTATCATGATTTTTGTTCCATGTATCATTTTTATTTCAAATTGAACCCGACCTTCATTCGATTAACCAGGTCAAATAGTGACCTCATGAGCCCGCCCGAAAAATCTGCGCCATTTTCGATGAGCGCATTTCGAAAAAGTTCAAATTTTTGATGTTTGTCGACGAGATCGATGACGAATTCGGCCAAGTCTTTGTCGTCCATATTTAGATGGTTATCCAATTCGGTGCACACTTTTGACACCAAGGACAAATACTCCAATTTACCCAGTTCTTTTTTGATCCCCATTTTGAAAGTCCCCAAATTCTAAACCAAACAATTCATTTAATTTATTTAATTAGAATCAGAACTGACACCGGTTTATTTGGGCGCATTGGTAGAACAATACGTTTTATTTGGGTATTTTTCATTATAAGGTAGGGGTCCGAAAAACTGACTAGACCTTAAAAACAGTTTTTAAACTGACATGTCCTGAGAGCTAAAAAAAACCGCCTGGCCCGAGTGCCAAATTATGACTCGACCTTATAACGGACATAATGTTAAATTTTATAAGTTATAAGATCTCGCCGTTTTTAGCTCTAAGGTCAAGTCATTTATAAGCTAATTTTAAAAGTATTAAACAATAAACATGTTCAAGAGTTTTGTTAAAAAANGACAAATACTCCAATTTACCCAGTTCTTTTTTGATCCCCATTTTGAAAGTCTCCAAATTCTAAACCAAACAATTCATTTAATTTATTTAATTAGAATCAGAATTGACACCGGTTTATTTGGGCGTATTGGGAGAACAATACGTATTTATTTAGGCATTTTTGATTATAAGGTCTGGGTCCGAAAAACTGACTTGACCTTAAAGACATTATTTTACACTGACGTGTCCTAAGAGCTAAAACCGCCTGGCCTTAGTGCTAAATTATGACTCGACCTTATAACGGACATGATGTCAAATTGTATAAGTTATAAGGTCTCGCCGTTTTTGGCTCTAAGGTCAAGTCATTTATAAGCTAATTTAAACAATCAATATTTTCAAGATTTTTGTTATTTAAAAAAAACAAAAGGTTGTTTTTAACAAAAATCTTGAAAATGTTTATTTTTTAAATATTTTAAAACTAAAAAAAATCTGGCCTTATAACCATTCCTCAGAAATATATTTAGTGTTCTGTCATGATGTCCGCATTAACCGGCGCGGGGCGTAGAATAAAATATCATTTTTGGTTATCATATTCGGATTTGATCAGATCAAATAACCCATCGCCTTTCTCCATACAGTAAAAAGGGCGGTAAGGATTTTTCTCTAACTCCTGTCGCCGCATGTACAAATATGCCAACTCTCTGGTTTTCTCTCTTTTTTTGTTTTTTGAATTGTATAAAAATGTCTCGTCTGTAGTGCCGTAATTACGTAACGTAAAAGTTTTGTGTCCGTTTAACCCCCAATTGGGTATTATATAGGGCTGATATAGCTCCCCCGATCGTTTATTTCGTGCCGGAGGTGGTATCAACGAAATAAGCTGAACTTCTTCATCTAAACATAAGTTATTATCGAAAATGTGGTATAAGGTCCAGGTTATAAAGTCCTGGGTAAAAAAGACCATATACCCGTCTGAAAAAAATGAAACATTTATTTTACTTGCAAAAAAAATTAAAAAAGACATGATCCAAATATTTTTGGTCACAAGATACCTTGTTCCATAAATGAACGCATGTAGTTAGTTATAAGGTCAAGATCAGAGATCGGCACTCGGGTACCCATTTTTGCTCGGGTATTACCAGATTTTTTTACCCGAGATCTACCCGTGCTCGGGTATTACCCGACCTCGGTTTTGAGCTCGGGTATTAGTAATACCGTATACCCGGGTATTAGTAATACCGTATACCCGGGTATTAGTAATACCGTATACCCGGGTATTAGTAATACCGTATTACCCGGCTTTTTTACCCGTGTTTTTCCGCGGGTAACAAACTCGCACGGGTAAGAAAAAAAATCGAATATGCCGACACCTGGTCAAGGTCAAAAAATATGGCTGAGCGTTAAATACTTTTATAAAAACTGCCTTGACCTAATAACCAACAAAATTGATTTTGTTACATTTTATTGATCTGTAAAAAAAATCCCAAAAAGACATATGTAATTATAATTTTTCCCTACAAAAACAAAGTTGACCTTATAGCCTTCAAAATAGCTAACCTTAGTAAAGTTAACTACATGACTTGAAAATCAAATAAATACCTTTAGGTGGAGATTCTTCTGTTTTAGTTGAAGTTTCGTCGAGCACGATGAATTGACTGTCGGAAAGGTCGACCGATTCTTCAGTTTTCATAACTTTATTCTCCGTATGTTCGACGGGATCCGAGAATGGGCGCTTACGACCAGGTATAGAGCTTTTCTGGATTTTTATTCAAATACTAGGGGGCGATCTCCACGTAGAAAAATCACAAAAAGACATGATTTTCCCATTGAGAAAACTGGCTTGCCCTTAAGACTAACAACTTTGTTAGTTCCAAAATGACTTGTCCTTATAACCACGGAAAAATTGTAAAAAGACATGATTTAACTCAGAAAAAACTGCTTTAACTTACAGCTGTCAAAAGGGCTGACCTTGTACCCAGCAGCTTCTGTATTTTGTTTTGTTAACTAACACTAGTCTACCAAAAACGGTAAAGCAAATAAATAAAAACCACCTTTGAGGTTCCGTTAACACAATTGAATTTTCTTCCGGAGCAGCATCTGATTGGTCGAAATCTCGCATAAAACTGAGCAGATCAATATCGTCTGAACCCATGTGTTCATCAGTCTCTATGTCATCCTGTGAGTCATCGTTATTCGAATCTAATTATTTATTACTAAATTATCTAAGTAAGATCTAGTAAAAGTGGTTATAAGATCATCTGTATTACAGATTCTGTAATGATCCTGTATAAGCAAGTTAACAAAATGACAGGGGAAATGTTAACTTCCATGAATCTTGTTAACTTCCAGGCGGTGTATAGCAAAAACGAACCTTTTGAATCCGACTCGTCCCATGTCGAAATAATACAAAATTCACTTTCGGTTTCGTCAGTTTCCTTAGCACCTGTGAGTTCAGCTAATTCGGTTTTTAGGTCGTCTTCCTCAAAACTTTCCATTTCATCGTCACTTTCATCTTCTATTTTCACATCCATTTGATCGTCAGTTTTTTCGACTTTTACTTCGCTGTTGCCACTGTTTTCTGTAGATGGGGTTGATATAAGGTCACGACAAAACAGGCCTTATAATTTTGTAAAGTTTACGTTTAAAATAAATTTAAAAATTGTATCCNCTTCCGTGAATCTTGTTAACTTCCAGGCATTTTGTTAATATTAGGAACGCTACTATAGACAGGCGGTGTATAGCAAAAACGAACCTTTTGAATCCGACTCGTCCCATGTCGAAATAATACAAAATTCACTTTCGGTTTCGTCAGTTTCCTTAGCACCTGTGAGTTCAGCTAATTCGGTTTTTAGGTCGTCTTCCTCAAAACTTTCCATTTCATCGTCACTTTCATCTTCTATTTTCACATCCATTTGATCGTCAGTTTTTTCGACTTTTACTTCGCTGTTGCCACTGTTTTCTGTAGATGGGGTTGATATAAGGTCACGACAAAACAGGCCTTATAATTTTGTAAAGTTTACGTTTAAAATAAATTTAAAAATTGTATCCTTATAAATCAAAATCTCGGACCTTAAGGCCAACCCTCCTATACTATGTTCATCAGCTTCGTCGTCTTCTTCCCGCCAGAGACAATTTTCCGATAGGCACTGACCCCCTTTATATATTCGTCGGCGGTCAGGTTCAGGTTGTTTAACGCTTCTGTGGTAAATTCCCATTTCGCGATGAAAAAGTTTAACATCCCCATGGGTCCAGTTCAATTCCGCTCTCAAAGTTTTCTTCAAATCTCGAAAATTGCTTGATAATATCGCTTGAATTTTGCTCTAAATTACTTTGTTGCATATGTATAAAAAATAAGGGGCCTTGTTATTAGGTCAAACTAAAAAATGACATGACCTTAATCCATTAAAAATTGACTTGACATTCTTGCAAAAAAGACCTTTTTGGAAATCTTCGTCTCCAAAGAACAGAAAAAGACATGATGTATGTAGAAAAAATTGCGTTAACTTAACTTGCAAAAAAATAGAAAAAAAAAAGTCTAAAAAGACACGTTTTTTTTGCAAGGTCTTTGCCCGAAAAAAAAAATCAAAAAAAAAGACATGATATACGAGAAAAAAAACTGGCGTGACCTTATAGCGGTGAAAACGGATGACCTTATAAACACAAACGCTTACTGAAATCTTGAAAACGATTCACAAACTAAGCTTCTTATTTTTGCTACAGGGGGTGGTTATAAGGTCAAGGTCTAAAAAACTGACTTGACCTTAAATGTATTTAAAAAAACTGACTTGACCTTAGCCAACCAATTTTTTCTTTCGTGGGATCCAAAAAAAGTGAAAAAAGACATGATTTCTATGAAAAAAATTATAACCCGTTCTAAAATCGTTCTAAATGTATATGTGCCGTTCTAAATTTACACCCAAAAAAGTGAAAAAGACATGATTTATCTTGAAAAAAACTGACTTGACCTTAGTGCAAAAAAAACTACCTTGACCTTATAATGACACAAATGGCTGACCTTATAAACAACGCCCCTGTAGTCACAAATGATCGTGAATACATGACCGTCGGCAACATTTTGTGCATTTTCGTTAATTTTTTTCTAAAAATCTACACATACCGGTGTTCGTTCGATTGTTCGATGTGTCCTGTCGTACAAATCCTGTCTTTCTTGTTGTTTTTTACTTAGTGGACGTCGCTCGTCGGTTACAAATATAATTTTACAAAAACCGGCTGGTGAGTTTGGCGGTTCTTTATCTGGATTATGAAGTAACAGGTCCGATTGATAACCAGCTTTGATGCGGTTACTTTCGATGAGTGAGCCTCCAGCGCCTCCCATTAGGTCTCCGGCATGACCACCAATGGCGCCCCCTCCACCTCCAACACCAGTTCCCGAATAATGGACACAACCACCACCTCCAAAACCTCCGTGATAAACCTCAAAAAAGGACTCGATAAATAAAATACACAGGGTGCGCCGTTAACCGGCAGCGCCTACGCTATTTGCCGTTAACCGGCAGATTTTTGCCCGAAAATTTTCCAGCAAAAACGCCTACGCATGTACTAATTAAGCAGTCTATTTGCTATTAACCGGTAGGTTTCCGAAAAAAATTTTGTGCCGATTAATAGGTTTCCCTATGTATAGCTCAAAGAACTGCCTTGACCTTATATATATATATATTTATAGCGGTCAAAATGATGAATGTTAAAACATAAATAACCTAAGACGTCTTCCGCCTACGCATGTCCCCTTTAAGCGGTCTATTTGCCGTTAACCGGCAGGTTTTCAAAAAATTTTGGTGCCGGTTAACGGCACACCCTGTGTATACGGTATTCGTTATAAGGTCAAGGTACGAAAAACTGACTTAACCTTATAACCATTAGAAAAAAATGGAATTTTCTAACGCAAAGTGTAAAAATGCACGTGAAAAAAATTGACTTTCTGTAAAAAAACTGACTTGATTCATTTATAGCGAGCCCTGCCTCGTCTCCTGAGAGATTTGTGAAAAATTCAGGTTTTTCGGAATTTGAATAACTTTCAAAGCCATTAGTCGGAGTGCCATAAATTTCCCCTTCAATATTTGGCCAAATTTCGGTCCTTCCGGCGCCCCCACTGGCATGTGAGTTGTGAGTCCCTACTGTACTTTCCTTCCACTTAAAAAACTTCCAAGTTGAGCTTTCTTCTTTTGTGGGTTTTGGTGGTTGCTTAGATTCAAAATTCCATTCATTCGTCACATCAGAGTTTCTTTCTGTTGGTTTCGAAAGCTGCTGTAGTTTAGTTTTATCTTACAGAATTTCCTATCTTAACTCACAGGGGGAAGTACGTGTAAATAGACACGCAACTGGGTTTTTTCGTCGATTTAAGGCATATGGAGGCCCCGTAAGGCAAAACGGGTATTGGTGACCCCCTCAACTTTTCGAGAAAATTCGATTGACGGTGTTATTTTTTGCGTAGGTTGGAGATTTCAAACAGCTNGGTAACACCTTTTTTTACGCGGGTCAGACCCGTCTGTGACCCGGCACACGGGTCTGACCCGGCCCGTTTTTCGTGCTCGGGTCAGACCCGGCATTTGACCCGGCTTGACCCGCGGAAAAAAGGAAGGGTAGGGTAAGAAAAAAAATAAAATTTGCCGATCTCTGCCGTCGGCAACATTTCGTGCATTTTCCTTATTTTTTTTTTCTAAAAATCTACAGGGGGTCTGGTTATAAGGTCAAGCCAAAAAAAATGACATGACCTTAACGCACTCCAAAAAAAATGACTTGACCTTAATACCGTTTAAAAATTTTTTTCGTAATATTTTATTTTCCCGAAAAAATTATGGTCTTCACTCTACAAAATGTTAAAAAAAGACACTATTTTATAGAAAGCGAGCACATACCGGTGTTCGTTCGATTGTTCGATGTGTCCTGTCGTACAAATCCTGTCTTTCTTGTTGTTTTTTACTTAGTGGACGTCGCTCGTCGGTTACAAATATAATTTTACAAAAACCGGCTGGTGAGTTTGGCGGTTCTTTATCTGGATTATGGAGTAACCGGTCCGATTGATAACCAGCTTTGATGCGGTTACTTTCGATGATTGATGTTCCAGCGCCTCCCATTATGTCTCCAGCATGACCCCCAATGGCGCCCCCTCCACCACCAACACCAGTTTCCGCATAATGGACACAACCACCACCTCCAAAACCTCCGTGATAAACCTCAAACAAGGGCTCGGGAAATAAAATATACGGTTTTGGTTATAAGGTCAAGGTCTGAAAACTGACTTCAAAAAAAAACTGGAATTTTTCAAAAAAAAAAGTGTAAAAATGCGAGTGAAAAAAAAAAATTTAACCTCACTGCAAAAAACTGACTCGACCTTATAGCCAACCACGCCTACAATTATTTTCACAACTGGCTCCTTTAGATGTTTTCTATAGCGAGCCCTGCCTCGTCTTCTGATGGATTTGTGAAAAATTCAGGTTTTTCGGAATTTGAATAACCTTCAAAGCCATTAGTCGGCGTGCCATAAATTTCCCCCTCAATATTTGGCCAAATTTCGGTCCTTCCTGCGCCCCCACTGGCATGTGAGTTGTGATTCCCAACTGTACTTTGCTTCCATGTGAAAAACGGATTTTTTGGGCTGGCTTCTTCTGTGGATTTTGGGGGTTCTTTAAATTCTAGACCCAGTTGAATCGTCACATCAGAATTTCTTTTTTTGGGTTTCGAATATTGTTTGTTTTAGTTAACATTTAAACTTCTCTGTTCAAAATTTGCGAAATTTAATATACAGTCCATGCGCGCACAACGCGACAGCACACAACGCGACAGTGCGCACACAACGCGACAGGTTTTGGATAATAAAAAGTGCGCGCACAACGCGACACTTTTTTCTCCTTAAAACATCAATTATTTATAAAAAATAAATTATTGAATAAAACATTTTATAAACTATTTTTTTGTTTCAAAAAGAAATTTTATACAGAAACATTTTGGTTCATAAACTAGATTTTTTTTATTTATTGTTTATTTTTTTAGTTATCGATTTTTAGATCTTCATTTTAAGGTATAGCCTATACGGTATAGCTAGAGGGCGTTCCTAAATGACCAACCTATAGAAATAATACTCGTATACTTCTGAAAACTGACATGAAGACGTGGTCTTATAAGAAACATATTAAACACTTTTTTTCGGCACAAAAAAATTAGGAACGCTCCCTACCTATACCGTATAGCCTATACGGTATAGGTAGGGAGCGTTCCTAATTTTTTTGTGACCAACATGTCGAGTTAAATTTTGTACTCGAGCAAAATGTGCCTAACCCTATACGGTATAGGGTTAGGCACATTTTGCTCGAGTACAAAATTTAACTCGACATGTTGGTCACCAAGGTTTTCAAGCTCCAAGTTTGATATTGGCTAAAACTTAACCTAAGTTAACCTAACTTAACCTTCTGATAATAAACCCGGTTTTACCGACGTTTTTGATCTATCGCGAAGAACAAAATTAAGACAATTTATTCGATAAATGCTAAAAATATTTTAAATAATTTAATCAAAGCCCAAAAAATTTAAAATTGTGTTTATTTGAATGTTTTGTGAATTATAAAAACAATTAAAAATCACTATTGTATATCTTGTAATGCATTTAGTGATTGTTGTGCACATAACGCGACAGTGCGCGCACAACGCGACAGTTTGCACACAACGCGACAGGTTTTGGCCAAGTGAAAGTGTCGCGTTGTGCGCGCATGGACTGTAAGCCATTTTTCATAGGCCATTGCCAATGGCCTATTGGTTAGGAGCACTTCAAAACTTTTTTGAATTCTCGAATTATTTTACTAAAAAGACATGATTCCATGATGGAATTTCCATCCTAAAAATGTGAAGACCTTTTTGTAAAAAGTAGAAAATTTCATGATTTTTAGTTAAAAATTAGTTTAGTCTTTCAAAAAGTATTTTATCAAAAATGACCTTAATCCCAAAAATAACAAAAAATATAATTATTAACTTTTTTGTAAGTAAATAATTAATAATTTAGTAAATAATTATAATAGTAAAAAATTAATAATTTTACAAAACGAAAAATGCATAACAATTTGTTAATGTTTGTGATGATGAGTTAACTTGAGGAGGAGGCGAGCCAATGAAAACACTGCGATATGAAAAACGACCTCTAGTGTCGGAATACACAAAATTAAGGTTTCTCATTGGTCCTTCTTGAAATCACTTTTAATTTTTTAACTTTCTACATTTTATGAGAAAATCCAGCAAAGTTATGCTGCATATTATCCAGTACATAAGTAACAAACAGATAAAACTCCAGAAAATAACAAAATAATTTTGAGCCGGTTTTTGTTCTGGCTTAAATTTTCGAACCCTATCCTGCGTGATTGATGAGATTTCCAGGAGGTTTTTTTTCTCACATGTGAACTAGATTCTGCAGCTTGAAATATTTCGGGTTTCTCTGGGTCGACCATAACCCCTCCACCACCGCCGCCAATCACCAAAAAACACTTTTTCGATTCGCTAAAAACAAAAGTTCCACCCGCGCCGCAACGATGATGGGTTCCGGGTTGACCAACCAAAATTCTCAGAAATTCACCTTTTTTGAGAAAATAAACCCCAGAAGCCATTGCTCCATATGATCGGGTTCCACTGTTGAAATCTTCGATGGTTATTTTTTTAGTAAAAAAATAATATTATTCAATTATGAACAAAAAACATTTGGACGACTAATTTTTTCCACCATAAGACCTACATGCTGGGAAAAAGTGATCGGGATTATCTTCATAAAAAAACATAAAAAGACATGATTTAACCCAAAAAGCATGCTTTTAAAAAAACTGACCTGAGCTTGGTGAAAAAAACTGACGAGAGCTTAGAACGGTCCAAATGGCTGACCTTGTAACCAACTCCGCCTGTATTTTATATCTCAAAAAAATTTTTGTCCGATATTAAAAAACCACCTTTCAGAATATTACTAGCGCCTTGGCAGCAAATCTGGTAACTTCCATCTTTTGGGACGGTCCATTTTTGGGTTCCACATTTTAATAGCTCGGTTCCTTCTGGGGCGTCATAATTTTCAGCCGTGGGCCCTCTGGATCCATACCAAACTTCATTTTCCTTGGGCCCAAAATAAAATGTGTTTTTTCCACTTGTGCATTTAACCTTTTCTTTCCAGTCGAATAACTTCGGCAAATCCTAATCTAAAAATACAGACAATTGCAAAATAGACCATTTTTCCCATAAAATGTTTGAGTCTTTTTCTTAAATTATTTTTGAACTATAAGATTAAGTCCCCAAATGGAAAAAGTATTTTGAGAAATTTTGCTTATAACTTATAAGTTATAAGGCAAAAACGTGACAAGAATATCTATAAAAAAAGTCGTAAACCTATAACTTATATTACAAGCAGCGCGGGGAGTTGTTTGCGTGGCTAAAGGACGCTAGCCAATAGGAGGCGCCTCTAAAAAAGCATGAGCCAATAGGCGCGCTTGTCAATTCAGTTACAGACGCCAGCGCCGTAGGCTATAACTCTCGAATATTAATTATAAAAAAACCATTACCATCAGATCTGACTTATTTGATAACACTTTAATGATTTTATTTTTTTTTAACTTTCTTAATTTTTTTTTTGTAATTTTTTTTTAACTTTCTTAATTTTTTTTTTGTAATTTTTTTGAAAATTCGTTTCGCTATTTTTTATTATTTTTTTTTGAAAATCTAATACCGATGATAGTCAAATGTTGTCCCGAATTTTATTTCATCCCTAAAAGCTTTTTTTTTGAAAAGTGTCTCGGAATTGGACTACCCCATGTAAGTAGAACTGTCGCTTAAGTATAGACTTCCAAATAAACTCGAATTTGAAAAAAAAGTGTAACTCAATATACGTACTATGTCTGCTCTAAAAGGAGTTGGTTTTATTTTGTCGCGTTTTGTATCGTCGTTTGATAAATTGGGTTTTTCAGCGTTTCCATAAAATCTAATTTCGCATAAACCAGTTGGAGAACGTGGCTTTGGTAGGTTCTTAAGAAGTAATAGTAGTTCTGGGGCGTTAATTAAGTAGGACATCTCTGAAATTTTGTTTCTTGTTTTGAAGCCTGGAAGAGGTTTTATTAACACTGATTTTTAGAGGCAAAAACCGAGTCTCATGAAGACACTGTATTTTCAAAATACCAAACAGTGAAATTTGAAAAAAAAACTGATTTGACCGTAATGCACTTCAGAAAAACTAGTCAAGTCATTATACCAGAGGTCGGCAGATTTTGTACCCTTGTCCGCGAAATATTTCGAGGTTAAGTAAGGTTTCGCCATTTGAATAAAACCCACCTACGCTGCGATTCTGATTGGTCCATGATGCGCCACCTCCGCCCAGATTATTTCCGGCATTTCCGCCCGCGAATCCACCGCCACCACCAACCCCAACACCAGAATCGGGATTTTTAATGGAGCCACCTCCACCAAACCCGCCATGATAACTGTTACATCCTGAAGTCAATTCATCAGAAATATTCACCAAATTTTGCATCAAAAATATCGTCTTTTCATTTTTTGGATAACTTCCAAAACCGTTCCGTTGTGCGCCGAAAAGTTCGCCAATGTCGTCGGAATTTTTTTCAGACGATGCGCCGCCAGACGCGTTCAAAGTATTTTTTCCGACAGCTCCATTACCTCTTCCGGGTTTTATATCTGCGTTACTTTTTAATAGTGAATAAAAACTGGAAAATAAAATTAAAATTTTCTACAAACACTAACTTGACCGTATTTTTATTGCACTTTTTGAAAACTGAACCTTATAAATTATAACCATTTGAAAAATGGACTTTCCGAAAAAAAAAATTCAAAAAACATGATTTTATAAAAAAAAATAATTAAATGGATGATCTAGAATATCTTTTAGAACGTTTTCCCAAAAAGTGTCTAAGAGGAACACATTTCAGTATCAATATATTTTTACTAGATTGTTAAAAATGAAGGTCCAAAAAATATTCCGAATGATGGAAGACCAGTTTATGTTTTTCACAATTTCCTAGCCTCTCGTATCTTTGTCCCACTTCCCCTGGGGCCGCAAAGGGAATTTGTGAAATTTGTTTTCTGAACACCCCCGGCGCCGCCCGCAATCATTAGAAAGGTATTTTTTGACTCATGGAAAACAAATGTTCCCCCGCATCCGCACCGCTCATGAGTACCGGGTTGACCAATCAAAATCCTTAAAATGTCACCCTTTGCTAACCAATAAACAGCGGCTTGGGTCGCGCCAATCTTGCGTTGTTTTTTTCGAACTGTTCTTTAAAAATAAAGTTATTGTTTTCAAATTTTAATGTTTTTTAGGATGTTAAGTTCATGTGCGAATTTGTCTAATTCTGGAGAAAGATTATTTAGGATACGCTACAAATAAGGGTGAAAATTTTAGGGAAACTTGAAGATAACCAAGCAACATGTGTCATTTTAATACACCACTTGCGCAGTTATGTTACCGGCAGTTATGTTACCGATTTGTAATATTTCGTCATATTTTCGTAATATTACGTCATTTTTTTGCGAAATTTGGTCATATACATTTTAGCAAACCCGCCTACACACTGCGCAGTTATGTTACCGTTTTTTCTGCNTCAATTTCTGAATAGCCAGATCGACGTAGTTTGACGAGCAACTTGGTCTTACCAGTTTTTTTGAATGATTGCGAATTATTGTGATTTTTTTAAGTGCGTGTTTATTTACACACATTTTCCCCCTACGGGTTCCCAAAAACTCCTTCCCCCTGAGAGTTAAAACTACTACAAGATTTTTTTTCGAAAAGTAAGCATCTTAAGGAAGGCTTTCAGTGCAAAAAACTGACTTGACGTTAACTCTCAGGGGAAGGAGTTTTTGGGAATCCGTAGGGGGGAAATGTGTGTAAAAACACGCACTTCAAAAATTCACAATACTTGAAAAAAACTGGTAAAGCCAAGTTGTAGAGCTCGTCAAACTACGTCGATCTGACTATTCAAAAATTGATTTGGGCCACCAGTGCCCCCTAAAGAGCTGTTTGAAATCTCCGACCTACGCAAAAAACACCGTCAATCGAATTTTCTCGAAAAGTTGAAGGGGGTCACCAATACCCGTTTTGCCCTACGGGGCCTCCATATGCCTTAAATCGACGAAACAAACAAGTTGCGTGTCTATTTACACGCACTTCCCCCTGGGAGTTAATGCAAAAAAAAACAGGCTTGACCTTATAACGGTCACAATTTGAGACCTTATAACAAGACCCCCTGTAGCTCAAAAACTTTTAAAGTCTCAAAATATTTTACTAAATTAGTCAAATCTTTTATTTTTTTTATTGTGATTAAGACATGATTTCAACCCCAAATGGGAAGGACTTCAGTGGACTTTCAAAAAAGGCGTTAAAAAACATGATTTTAAAGATTTTTTCCGCAAAACATGCTGCTCAAAAAAGCTGACGTTACATTAGTGTCAGAAAAAACTGGCTTCGCCTTAGTGCAAAAAAATGACTTGACCTTATAAATGATAACGGTCACACCTTATAACCAGACCCCCTGTATAAAAAGTAGAAAATGAAAAGTTATTTAGTAAAATGTTTCAAAAAAGCAAATTATCAAAAATGACCATGTTATTTTTGTTTTTAACACTGGAGGGTAGGAGGAGACGAGCCAATGAAAATACTGCGATATGAAAAACAACCTAAGAGGACGCAAGGCTTTCATTGGTTCATTATTTACCTTTTACCACAAAATCTAGCAGAAAAACAAACCGAATAAAACTCCAGAAAATAGATACAGTAGATAGTGCTTTGGAGCTGATTTTTATTCTGCGTTAAACTTTCGAACCCTATCCTGCGTGATTGATGAGATCTCATCTTTTTCTCACGGTCATTTTTTTTCACTTGTGAATTTAATTCTCTGGCCTTAAATATTTCGGGTTTTTCTGGGTCCACCTTAACCCCTCCACCACCGCCACCAATAACCAAATAACATTTTTTCGACTCGCTAAAAACAAAAGTTCCACCCGCGCCACAGCGATGATGGGTCCCGGGTTGACCAACCAAAATTCTCAAAATGTCACCTTTTTTTAGAAAATAAACCCCAGAAGCCATTGCTCCATATGATCGGGTTCCACTGTTAAAATCTTCGATGGTTATTTTTTTAGAATAATAATTTAGTATAATTCAAATATGAACATTTTAATTTTAACTTTTTTTCTAAAAAAATTCTTCATCCAAAAACCGTAAAGAGACATGATTTTCAAAAATCATTTTTCTCAAAAAAAAAAAAACTTGACTTGACCTTATAACGATCCAAATGGCTGACTTTAAAACCAACTCCGCCTGTTATTTATATCTCAAAAATGACTATTTTGTCCGATATTAAAAAACCACCTTTCAGAATATTACTTGCGCCTTGACAGCAAATCTGATAACTTCCATCTTTTGGAACGGTCCATTTTTGGGTTCCACAATTTAGTAGCTTAGTTCCTTCTGGGGCCTCATAATTTTCCGTGGGCCCTCTGGATCCATACCAAACTTCATTTTCCTGGGGCCCAAAATAAAATGTGCTTTTTCCACTTGTGCACTTAACCTTTTCTTTCCAGTCGAATAACTTCGGCAAATCCTTTAATCTAAAAATACAGACAATTGCAAAATAAACCATTTTCCCCATAAAATGTTTGAGTCTTTTTCTTGAATTATTTTTGAACTATAAGATTAAGTACCCAACAAAGGGAAAAGTATTTTGAGAAATTTTGCTTATAAGGCAAAAACGTGACGAGAATATTTATAAAAATTGTCGTAAACCTATAAGTTATAGACTATATTAATTATAAAAAAACCATTACCCTCAGATCTGACTTATTTCACACACTTAAACAATTTTTTTTTTAGTTTCTAAATTTTTTTTTTGTATTATTTTTTTTTTTTGAAAATTCGTTTCGCTACTTTTTTTTTGAAAATCTCAAATGTTGTCCCGAATTTAATTTCATCACTAAAAGCTTTTTTTGAAAAGTGTCTCGGAATTGGACTACCCCATGTAAGTAGAACTCTTGCTTATGTATAGACTTCCAAATAAACTCGAATTTGAAAAAAAGTCTAACTCAATATACGTACTATGTCTGCTCTAAAAGGGGTTGGTTTTGTTTTGTCGCGTTTTGTATCTTCGTTTGATGATAAATAGGGTTTTTTAGCGTTTCCATAAAATCTAATTTCGCATAAACCAGTTGGCGAACTTGGCTTTGGTAGGTTCTTAAATGGGGCGTTTATTAAGTAGGGCATCTCTGAAATTTCGTTTCTTGATTTGAAGCCTGGAAGGGGTTTTATTGGCACCGATTTTTTTAGGCAAAATGGGTTTCATGAAGACAATGTACTTTCGAGGTACCAGACAGTCAACTGCAACCACAATAAGGCGTACAAATTTTAAATAATTTTTAACACCAAATTTCTTTAACACAGTTTCCCTAATATCTGTTTTAAAAGTTTTGTGTTAAAATTTTTTTGGTCAGAAAAAATCAGTGTTAAAAAATACGTGTTCAAAATGTTTAAGGGGAAAAAATAAATCTTCGACACAAAACTGTTAAAAATAAGATTTTTAAAAAGAATAAACATTTGATGTGTTAAAAATATTCTTGTTAAAAAAATGGTGTAAAAACTGCCCATTAAAGACCAAAATGCGTGTTAAAAAGTATAAATAAGTTATTTAAAATAACACAAGATATTTGATGTGTTAAAAATATTCGCGTTAAAAGATTGGGTGCCAAAAAACGAGGGTGTAAAGGCACACATAACACTCAATATTTTACCCGCCAAAATATATTGGTTTGAATAAAACCCACCTACGTTACGACCAGTATTGTACCATGATCCGCCACCTCCGCCAAGATTATTTCCGGCATTTCCGCCGGAAAATCCACCGCCACCACCAACCCCAACACCAGAATCCGGATTTTTTATGGACCCACCTCCACCAAACCCGCCATGATAACTGTTAGATCCCGAAGTTCTTTCCTCAAAACTATCCCTCAAATTTTGCGTCAAAAATATCGGCTTTTCGTTTTTTGGATAACTTCCAAAACTGTTCGATTGTGCGCCTAAAAGTTCGCCAATATCATCGGAATTGTTTTCAGACGATGCGCCGCCAGACGCGTTTGCAGTATTTTTTCCGACTTCTCCTGGACCCCTTCCAGTTTTTATATCTCCGTTACTTTTTGATTGTGAAAAATAAAACTAGAAAACAGAATTAAAATTTCCGGAATTTTTTATGTTGAAAAAAAACAACCTTGACCTTAGTGCAAAAAACTGAATTGACCTTATAAATAGGGTGCCCGCAACGTTTTTCGACGGTCGAAATTCGACCCGCACCAAATTTTCGAAAATAATTTTGTTTCGAAAAGTCAATCGACAATGATACGGTATTATTTTCGTCTGACTTTTCGACACAAAATTATTTTCGAAAATTTGGTGATTGATACCTGATGGCTATTTGGGTCAGAGGTCGGCATTTTGATTTTTTTCTTGTCCAACCCGATTCCAATTTCGCGGGTAAAAGTCGGGTAAAGTTACCCGTGATTACCCGTTTCGGGTAAGACTCGGGTAACCAACCCGTTTTGGTTTACTCTAGGTCGAATTGTCCTTGTCCAACACGATTTTGTCAGTTTTTTTTTTCACTACAGTCAAGTCAGTTTTTTTTAACATAAATCATATCTTTCTCAGCGTTTGCATCAATATGTTTTACCACTTTGTTAGACATGAAGGTCAAAAAAAAAATCCGAATGATGGAAGACTAGTTGATGGGTTTTTCACGATTTCCTAGCCTCTCGTCTTTTTGACCCACTTCCCCTGGGCCCACAAAGGGAATTTGTGAAATTCTGAACACCACCAGCGCCGCCCGCAACCATCAGAAGGGCATTTTTTGATTCATGGAAAACAAATGTTCCCCCGCATCCGCACCGCTCATGAGTACCGGGCTGACCAATCAAAATCTTTAAAATGTCGCCCTTTTTCAAACAATAGACAGCGGCTTGGGTTGCGCCAATCTTGCATTGTTTTTTTCGAACTGTACTTTAAAAGTAAAATAAATATTTTTAAGTTTTTTAGGATTTTAACCTAGCAATATGATACGTACTGTGCATTGAAGCTAAAAGCGGAGCGATTTTCACGTAGGTTAAAAAATTACTACAGTCATACTGTCATTGACTGGAATCTTAGTATTTAAAAGATGCATAATGCATCTTTAACCTACGTGAAAATTGACTCGCTTTTAGCTTCAATGCACAGTACGTGAAAAAATAATTTCCAAGTAGATGCCCAAGCTTTTTTCGAGAGTCTCTATATTGACAATTTCCTGACAAACATCATTTTTTTTAGAATACTGAGAAATGCGAATTGGGACTTTCGTGGGTAAATTATTAAAAATAAATACCTGTCAGAATGATTGAAACTGAAAGGATTACTGGCGCCTTGACACAAAATGGAGTAAATTCCATCTTCAGGAACGGTCCATTTTTGTGTTCCACAATCTAATAATTCCGTCCCATCGGGTGCCCGGAAATGTTCCGCCGTGGGGCCTCGCGACCCATACCAGATCGTTTTATCCCCGGGGCCAAAATCATACTTTTTTCCGTTTATTTTATCCTCCGCATCCGAAATCATACGAAGCAACCTACAACGGTCTCTGAAAATATTTTTCGTTTAACATTTAATTTCTAAGGAGAAAAAAAATCACGGATGTTTTAAGAAGTAAGCGAAATTTGGTAATCAAAACTTAACTAGGCCTTACGCCCACACCAAAATGGAGACATCTTTAGACCTTAAATGCATTTTCAACATACCATAAATTCTTACAACGGTCTGAAAAAATGCCTCCATAAAATGTGCCAGCGGGGGCCTTAATCCAAAAAATACTTGAAATCACTAAAAAATTGACTTGACCTTATAACGGTCAAAACTTGAGACCTTATAAGCAGACCCCCTGTATTCTAAATATTGTTTACGGAACAAATATAATTTTGAATATTTCAAATTTAACATGTTGAAGTTTTTTGTATTTGTATCTTTATCCATAAATGGTGTACCTTATACCAGTCCATCTGGTACCTTCGGCGTACAAACTGACGCGAAAGAAAAATTACTATTTATAAACAGGTTGATAAGGGTTTTTCTCTAACTCCCGGCGTCGCATGTACAAATATGCCAACTCGGCAATTGCTTCTCGTTTTTTCCTGTTTGAAGTTCCGACTCCGAAAGTATCGACTGTACTGCCGTGAGTGCGCAAAAGAAAGGAAGGGTGACCTTTTGACCAATTCGGTATTTGATGCGGTTTATGAATCTTGCCAGTACGTTTATTTCGTGGAGGAGATGCCACCAACGAATTGATTTCACCACCATCTGAAAATTTGGACAAAAAATAAATTTTCAACCATGAGATCTTTGTGCTGGGAAAAAATTCAAAAAGACATGATTTTATATAAAAAATTGTAAAATATTCCTTTTCAAAGATTTTTCGGAAAAACATGGTTTTGATCTTGACCCCAAGACCTTAGTCGGAAAAGATCCATAACTTATGGGCCGTAAGACGTCATAACTGACGAAATCTCAGACCTTATAACCAACCCGCCCGGTAATTTTAATCCTCCAGTAAAAAATATGTAATTTCTGTACCCTTTTTAGAGGGGTCTTTTTTGGAGATGTCTGATTACATTTCAAGGTCACATTTTTTGAAGATGTCATAAAATGGTCTTCGTTGCAATTCTATTTAAACCACAAAACTAGAGTCCGAACGGCCTCTGGAGGGTGCCGGATACAATCAACAAATATCGATTTGCGAAAATGTTAAATTCGTCGAAAGTTTGTTTCGAATGTGAATTTTCGACGAATTTAACATTATTGGTTTTTCTTACGTTAGTCTAGTTTAACATTTTCTATTAATTATATTTTCAGNGCCTTGACACAAAATGGAGTAAATTCCATCTTCAGGAACGGTCCATTTTTGTGTTCCACAATCTAACAATTCCGTCCCGTCGGGTGCCCGGAAATGTTCCGCCGTGGGGCCTCGCGACCCATACCAGATCGTTTTATCCCCGGGGCCAAAATCATACTTTTTTCCGTTTATTTTATCTTCCGCATCCGAAATCATACGAAGTAACCTACAACGGTCTCTGAAAATATTTTTGTTTAAACAAAAACATTTAATTTCTAAGGAGAAAAAAAAAATCACGGATGTTTTAAGAAGTAGGCGGAATTTTAAACAATTATCTAAGGGATAACTTTTGGTCTTAAGGAAAAAATTATCATAAGACCTTAAATGCATTTTAAAAATACCATAAATTCTTATAACGGTCTGAAAAACAATGCACCCATAAAACGTGCCTTAACCCGAGACCGTTTTTGGATTGCCAAATGGCAATCAAGGACACATTATTGGCTATAAAATCCGAATGGTTAGTTATTTTTCTTTCTAGTTTTTTACAACATTATTTATTTTTTTACTGTCGTGCATAAAATTGATGAGAAAAGTATGTGCGGTGCACAAAGGAGGCGCTACAGGGTAAAATGCGACCGGATGTACACGAGCTTTGCGCATATTTGAAAAAAAGTTGTTCAATTTTACCTAAAAAAGAACTCGATATATCAAACTCGATATATTCTTCTAAATATATCAATTATAATTGTGGTGTAATAAAAAACAAATTCTGTGGCTATTTTTATAAAAAAAAAACATGTCTCAATTATGCTCACTTCGAAAAATCGAGCCAAAAAAATTAATTGGTGTAGACATGTGCGCCTGCTTGTTACCTGCTGTGCCTTTAAAAACGATGTTGGTTCATCTCAAACCAAGAACAAAGTGTGTTCTTGATTTTAGATTAAATATCATTGAAGAAACACAATCGGTTAGCTCGGAAGACTATGAAAAGACAAACAACTAACAAAAATAAACAAACTACGATTTTACGTCAAAATCAAACATATTTTCAAACATTAACTAAACACAAACTAATTAGTCGTTTGATCAAGACACTAGGCAATATTTCAAAACAAAAATCATCTCGTTTGGTTAAATAATATAGAAATGGCGAGCGTTTGAATGTGTGATTGCCATTTGGCAATCGAGCGACGGTCCCCAGAACGGTCCCTACGCGACAGTCTAGGGTTAATCCAAAAAAAAAATACTTGAATTTCAAGTCTTGAAATCACTCAAAAATTGACTTGGCCTTGTAACGGTCACAACTTGTGACCTTATAACCAGACCCCCCTATAATCTAAATATTGTTTACAGACAAGATATAATTTTGAATATTTCAAATTTAACATGTTTAAGTTTTTGTATTTGTATCTTTATCCATAAATGGTATATCTTATACCAGTCCATCTGGTACTTTCGGCAAACTGGCGCGAAAGAAAAATTATTATTTATAAACAGGTTGATAGGGGTTTTTCTCTAACTCCCGGCGTCGCATGTACAAATATGCCAACTCGGCAATTGCTTCTCGTTTTTTCCTGTTTGAAGTTCCGACTCCGAAAGTATCGACTGTACTGCCGTGAGTGCGCAAAAGAAAGGAAGGGTGACCTTTTGACCAATTCGGTATTTGATACTTTTTATGAATCTTGCCAGTACGTTTATTTCGTGGAGGAGATGCCACCAACGAAGTGATTTCACCACCATCTGAAAATTTGGACAATAAATAAATTTTCCACCATGACCTCTTTGTGCTGGGAAAAAAATTCAAAAAGACATGATTTTATATAAAAAATTCCTTTTCAAAGATTTTTCGGAAAAACATGGTTTTGATCTTGACCCCAAGACCTTTGTCGGAAAAGATCCATAACTTATGGGCCGTAAGACGTCATAACTGACAAAATTTCAGACCTTATAACCAACCCGCCCGGTAATTTTAATCCTCCAGTAAAAAATATGTAATTTCACTACCCTTTTTTGGAGGAGTCTTTTTTGGAGATGTCTGATTACATTTCAAGGTCACATTTTTTGGAGATGTCATAAAAATGATTAAGTGGTCTTCGTTGCAATTCTATTTAGACCACAAAACCTCACAACCATCTTTAAAAATACGACCATAAAACCTTAATTCAACAAAAAAGTGTGATTTGTTACTTACCAAAAAGTCATGATTTTGTCCCAAAGACACGGCCGGCCCATGTCACATGGGACCTTAAGAAATATCATTAGACCTTAGTGCTGAAAACTCTAACTCTACCAAATCACAGACCGTATCACCCCCCGTATCTTTACAAAATTAAATTTGGTTTGTAAAATTAAAATGGACAATATTTTAAAAATTACCTCCAGCTGACGATTCCGGAAGGTCATCAATTGAAGACGGGTTTTGATCATTATCGGAATTAATTTCCGTGTCCGGGATTTCTATCGGCTCTGTTACTGTAATCTTCATAACTTTATTGGCAGTATGTTGAGCAGGATCCAAAAACGGACGTTTTCGACTGGGAATTAGGCTACTATGGTTTTTATTTACTTCTTTACAAAAACTTCCCCCAAAAATCCCTGGGAATAACAGGAAGCGTTTAAAAACAACGTTTGCCGTGCTTTCACACAAAACGCCCAAAAAATAACTTCATAATTTGTTGGTTATAAGGTCAAGGTCTGAAAAACTGACATGTCCTTAAAACGAACATTTTTAAGTCTTATTCGGCCGAGAAAAATCNACCTGTATGAAAACGAACGTGATCTAAGTGGAATAAACGGACCTTGTAGCGGTAAAAATGCCTAACCTTAAAACCAACAACTCCTGAACACGGCTTTAAAAGGCCGCCTGTAAATAAAAACAACCTTTGATTCACTTTTGAAACAGTCGAATCCATTTTAGAAGCAGTACTTGATTTTTCGATATCGCTGATCAAACTGGCAAGATCAATATCATCGGAGGTCATAAGGTCATCGGACTCGGTATCTTTTGAATCATCGTCATTTGTATCTAAGTAAGGATTCATAAGGTGCCGTTTGTGGGAAAATATAGAGTGTGGCAGTTATAACTTAGGGTTAAGGACCTTCACTTAAGGTCTAAAAATTACTTGACCTTATTTTTTAGTAAAAAAAACTTACTGTGGTATTTGAATAATATTTGAACATATTTGACACTTCCGCTACAAAAAGTTCTAAAAGTTTTCATAGCAATTAAAAAAGTCCAAAAAGACATGAGTTCATACAAAAATTCGAAATTTTTTATTAACGAGCTGCGTAGGCGCCTCAAGGATATAATAAATTTGACAACAGAACAATTGCCCAAAAAGACATGATTTTCACTATATTTGTATTTTTTTCCGTACGGACCTTATGACCTTTATTTAAAAAACGATAAGGCTAAGTGCTCAAAAGATCACAGGGTAACCATAATCTTTAAGCTAACCTTTTGCATCAGACTCGTCCCACGTCGAAATAATACAAAACTCGTCTTCGCTTTCATCGGCTTTAAGGTCATCGTTGAGCTCGGCTAATTCGTGTTTTAAGTCGTCCTCGTCGCAACTTTCCATTTCATCATCACTTTCAGGTTCCATCTTGGCGCAAATTTCTTCGCTATTTCCACTAATTTCGTCACTATTAACCATAGTGTCTCCCAACACATTCGTCCTTAGGCTTGAATGAACTTGTCGTCGCTCGGGCTCAAATTGTTTTCCTTTTAGGTGATAAATTTTGATTTCCCGCCGGAAATCCTTAATATCGGAATGTGTCCAATTCAATTCGTTTTTTAACATTTTTGGCAGTGTTCGAGGGTCAGTGTTTGATAATATTGCTTCTAGTTTGCACTAAATTATATTATGATCAAAAACTCAATCGACCTTAAATGCATTTTTATATAAATTGGACTCACAGGTGGTCTGGTTATAAGGTAAAGCCCAAAAAACTGACTTAACCTTAATGCAGTTAAAAAACTCACTTGTCCTAAATGAAGTTTTTAAAAAACTGACTTGACCTTTTAACCATTTGAAAAAAAAATTGGAGTTTTTCAAAAAAAAAAAAGTATCAAAAGACATGATTTTCTTCATCCAGAAAAGCGTTAAAAGACATGATTTTAAATATTTTTTTCAAAAAAATATGCTTTTGATTTGACTTAAGTCTCCAAAAAACTGACTCGACCTTACAACTAATAATTTTCCTTCTGCACTTACCGGTGTTCGTTCGATTTCCGTTATTATGCCCGGTACACCAAATTTTTCTTTTTTTGCCTCGTTTGCTGGTGATTTGTACGTATCGGGCATGCGTATAATGCGGCAAAATCCGGTCGCCGATATAATTTCCGACTTTTTCGGGTTGTAGACTAGCCTGTCCGATACAAAACCCGATGTTTTCCGGTTATTTTCCGTGAATGAGCCACCACCACCTGCGATAAGTTCTCCAGCATGGCCACCGGATGAGCCTCCTCCACCGCCGACTCCAGATTCCACAGACTTTATAGAACCACCTCCACCAAATCCTCCATGATAACCCTCAGAGCCTGATAGAGGAGGTCATGATGCGGAATAAATTTAAGCAAGTGCAATAAATTCAGCATTCTAAAGTTTTTTTCCCAAAAAACATGCTTCTCAGAAAAATCTGAATTGACCTTGGTGCCAAAAAAAACTGACTTGACCTTATAACGGTCCAAATGGTTGACGTTATAACCAACCCCCAGGTACTGTCTGAGGAATAAATTCAGCATGGAGAATAAATTCAGTACTAGGAAAAAATTTTTTGACGAAATAAAAAATATTCTACAGGGGGTTGGTTAAAACGTCAAGGTCAAAAAAACTAGGGGGTCTTCACCCTAAAAAAAGTGAAAAAGACATGATTTCTACAGAAAAAAAACTGACTTGACCTTAATGAAAAAAAAAACTGACTTGACGGTCAAGTCTTGACCTTAATGAAAAAAAAACTGACTTGACCTTATAACGGCACAAATGGCTGACCTTATAACCAACCCCCCTATACAATTTATTTTATTTCTCATACTGAAATTATTCCAAGTTGTATTTCCAAATTATTCCTTATTATGAGAACCCAACCTAAGATCTCCGTCAGAAAAATAGGTTTTTCAGATTTGAGGTGACTTCCAAAACCATGAGCCTGGGCACCCACAATTTCGGCATCACTGCACGCGGGAATATCCCCGTTTCCCATCCGTCCTGCACCGCCAGTGGCATTTGGTGAATTTGTCCCATGTATAATAGACATCTCTTTTGCATTCTTTTCGATACGTTTTTTACTTCGTATCCGACTTTTCGTTTCGAATAAATCGGATTTTCTTGAATGGGGTTGGGAAAAAAACATAATAGCAAAAAAAAAATCCAATCAATATATACATAAAGTCAAACAGGGGGTTATAAATTATAAGTTCTTGGGTAAAATAATTCTTACAACCCTCTCCTGCGAGATCTACGAGTGAAATATGTTTAAATATTAGAAAAAAAAAATTTGGCCAAAAAAAAAAGTAAAAAAGACATGATTTCTATAAAAAAAATATTACACGTGTTTTTACCAGTGTCGTTCTAAACGTATATGTCTCGTTCTAAATTTAAACCCAAATAAAAGTGAAAAAGACATGATTTCTATAAAAAAATTATCACCCCTATTGACAATAGGCTATTGTTCTAAACGTATTTGCCTCGTTCTAAATTTACACCCAAAACAAAACTTTTTTCACTTGAAAAAAGACATGATTTATTTAAAAAAAAAATGACTTGACCTTAGTGAAAAAATCAATTCGCGAGTGCAAGTTTTGGCCCCAGACAGAAAATATGGAATTCTTTAGCTTAGCCTTTAGTAAAGGGCCTTTACTAGCTAACCTTGTGTTTTTGGTTATTTTATCATTAGGATTCATCCCTGGTAGGTCAACATCGGGCTGCTTTGGCTCGATCCGAACGCCACCGCCGCCCCCAGCAATCACCAGAGGGCACTCTTTGGTTTCATTTGTAACAAAAGTTCCTCCGGCCCCACATCGATGATGGGTCCCTGGCTGACCAACCAGAATCTTAAGAACATCCCCCTGGGCGAGCTTATAAATGCCAGATGCGAATGTCCCATATGAGCGTGGCCCACTGTCAACATCTTTGGGGGTTATTTTTAGAATACCAAACTATTTTCTTCAACTTTTTTTACGTTTCACAAAAAATCTAAATCGATTTTTCGGGGGTTAAAATTATCGGAATTCAAATAAACATAAAAAACCTACGGTAAAACGCTTTATTGCCCAGAAATTATTCATAAAATAACCCCCTTTTAAGATATTGCTTGCCCCTTGACAAACAATTTTATAATTTCCGTCTTTGGGAACGGTCCATTTTTGTATTCCACATTCTAATAATTCTGTGCCCTCAGGGGCCCGAAAATGTTCTGATGTGGGCCCTCTAGAGCCATACCATGTGACGCCGTCAAGCGGCCCAAAATCAAATCGATCTTCTCCATAAACCAATAAGTTGGCCCAATCCTAATCTAAAAATAAAGACAATGGAGAGATATACATGTCGTCCGCTAATATTTCCAGAACATTACAAAAAATCTCGATGAGTTTAACATTGGTACATGCCCATACCATAAGGGCTAATACCATAAGGGAATACCATAAGGGAATACCATAAGGGGCTAATACCATAAGGGAAGTTTTGACCCATTTTAATACACACATGTCTATAAATAACATACCTATAATAAAAAGCGTCCCTCGTGGAATTCGCAACCCCCAAAATACTTTGTCAAAATAGCGTCCGTTATGGGGTAATCACTTTTTTGTGGTAGGCGGAAACCTCGAAACTTTTGGTCCAAAAAGTGGTAAGGTAACCCGTCAGGTAGTTTACAAGACATCCTTTCCCACAACAATTACTTGACCTTATATCACTATTTAGTGATTTAAATATTGATTTAAATGAAAACGACGAATCACGTACTATTTTTTCTGTCTGCACATTTGAATCAATTCTTTCCAAGGTGTCTTCCTTCGACGTGTTTGTGTGTTGTATAAATTGTTCAAAACTGCCATAAAATACAATTTTACATAAACCGGTTGGAGAAAAAGGATTTTGGAGCTTCTTCTTAACATTTTNTTTCATGAAGTTTGCGTACGCCTACGCAATGAATTGCGCAATTATTGCGCAATTTTTTTCATAATTTTACTTTCCGCCTACGCCCTGCGCAGTTATGTTACCGTTTTTTGAAAATACTTCGGTAACATAACTGCGCAAGTGGTGTAAATTCAGCATTCTAAAGTTTTTTCCCAAAAAACATGCTTCTTAGAAAAATCTGAATATTCATGAATTGGCCTTGGTGCCAAAAAACTGACTTGACCTTATAACGGTCCAAATGGTTGACCTTATAACCAACCCCCAGGTACTGCCTGAGGAATAAATTCAGCATGGAGAATAAATTCAGTACGAGGAAAAAATTTTTGGACGAAATAAAAAATATTCTACAGGAGGGTTGGTTATAAGGTCAAGGTCAAAAAAACTAGGGGGTCTTCACCCTAAAAAAAGTGAAAAAGACATGATTTCTACAGAAAAAAAACTGACTTGACCTTAATGAAAAAAAAACTGACTTGACCTTATAACGGCACAAGTGGCTGACCTTATAACCAACCCCCCTATACAATTTATTTTATTTCTCATACTGAAACTATTCCAAGTTGTATTTCCAAATTATTCCTTATTATGAGAACCCAACCTAAAATCTCCGTCATAAAAATAGGTTTTTCAGATTTGAGGTGACTTCCAAAACCATGAGCCTGGGCACCCACAATTTCGGCATCACTGCACACGGGAATATCCCCGTTTCCCATCCGTCCTGCACCGCCAGTGGCATTTGGTGAATTCTTTCCATGTAACATAGACATCTCTTTTGCACTCTTTTCGATACGTTTTGCACTTCGTATCCGACCTTTCTTTTCGAATAAATCGGATTTTCTTGTATGGGGTTGGGAAAAAACATAATAGTAAAAAAAAATGTCCAATTGAATTCAATCTATACATAAAGTCAAACAAGGGGTTATAATTTATAAGTTCTTGGGTAAAATAATTCTTACAACCCTCTCCTGCGAGATCTACGAGTGAAATATGTTTAAATATTAGAAAAAAAATTTGGGTCTTCCCCCCCCCCCCCAAAAAAAGTAAAAAATACATGATTTCTATAAAAAAATTTTATTAAAAATTGAAATAAAATTATTATTATTAAATTGAAAAAGACATGATTTATTTTGAAAAAAAAAATGACTTGACCTTATAACGGTCACACCTTGTGACCGTTTAACCAAACCCGCCACTGTACGTGTAATACGGGCATAGAACAGAACTGGTAAGTACGAAAAAATCAATTCGCGACTGCAAGTTTTGGCCCCAGACAGATAATATGAAATTCTTTAGCTTACCCTTTACTAGCTAACCTTGTGTTTGTGCTGTTTTTATTATTAGGATTAATCCCTGGTAGGTCAACATCGGGCTGCTTTGGCTTGATCCGAACGCCACCGCCGCCCCCAGCAATCACAAGAGCGCACTCTTTGGTTTCATTTGTAACAAAAGTTCCTCCGGCCCCACATAGATGATGCGTCCCTGGCTGACCAACCAAAATTTTGAGAACATCCCCCTGGGCGAGTTTATAAATGCCGGATGCGAATGTCCCATATGAGCGTGGCCCACTTTCAACATCTTTGGTGGTTATTTTTAGAATACCAAACAATTTTCTTCAACTTGTTTTAGGTTTCACAAAAAATCGAAATCGATTTTTCGGGGGTTAAAATTATCGGAATTCAAATAAACATAAAAAAACACACATTATACGGTAAAACGTTTTATTGCCAATAAATTATTGGGTATTCATAAAATAACCACCTTTTAAGATATTGCTTGCCCCTTGACACACAATTTTATAATTTCCGTCTTTGGGAACGGTCCATTTTTGTATTCCACATTCTAATAATTCTGTGCCCTCAGGGGCCCGAAAATGTTCTGATGTGGGCCCTCTAGAGCCATACCATGTGACGCCGTCAAGCGGCCCAAAATCAAATCGCTCTTCTCCATAAACCAATAAGTTGGCCCAATCCTAATCTAAAAATAAAGACAATGGAGAGATATACATGTCGTCCGCTAATATTTCCAGAACATTACAAAAAATCCCGATGAGTTTAACATTGGTACATGCCCTTGTTTTACCTTTTTAAATGGCGCAGCCGGATTTGGTCGAATGTAGAAAAGGTCGAAGCCCTGAAAAGGTCGAAAAAGAAAAGGTCGAAAATGGCATAAAAGGGCGAAACCTGAAAATGTCGAGTTCGAGGTTTTCAGTTTTCGACTTTTCTGGTTTTTGGCCTTTTCAGGTTTCGAGAATTTTAGGTTTTCGCCATTTTATGCCATTTTCGACCTTTTCAGGGCTTCGACCTTTTCTGCATTCGACCAAATCCGGCTGCGCCTTTTAAATATAGTCCCTAATACCATAAGGGAAGTTTTGACCCATTTTAATACACACANTCTTCTCCATAAACCAATAAGTTGGCCCAATCCTAATCTAAAAATAAAGACAATGGAGAGATATACATGTCGTCCGCTAATATTTCCAGAACATTACAAAAAATCTCGATGAGTTTAACATTGGTACATGCCCATACCATAAGGGCTAATACCATAAGGGAATACCATAAGGGAATACCATAAGGGGCTAATACCATAAGGGAAGTTTTGACCCATTTTAATACACACAGGTCTATAAATAACACACCTATAATAAAAAGTGTCCCTCGTGGAATTCGCAACCCCCAAAATACTTTGTCAAAATAGCGTCCGTTATGGGGTAATCACTTTAGTGATTTAAATATTGATTTTAATGAAAACGACGAATCACGTACTATTTTTTCTGTCTGCACATTTGAATCAATTCTTTCCAAGGTGTCTTCCTTCGACGTGTTTGTGTGTTGTATAAATTGTTCAAAACTGCCATAAAATACAATTTTACATAAACCGGTTGGAGAAAAAGGATTTTGGAGCTTCTTCTTGACATTTTTAATACTCATCTTCGCAATTTGTTTCTTGGTTATATAGCCTAAAGGAAAGTTTTCATTGGCACCGGTGTATTTTGGTTTTATTTTTTGACTTTTTTACGTTGTGGAAACGTGTCCGTATTCCAAAAAAGTTATATGTGGGGTGCTTATAGGGTCAAGCCCAAAACTGACTTAATACAATAAAATAAATGCTTGACCTTATAACGATCAAAATTTCAAATTTGATAACGTCCCCTGATTTGAAAATAGGAAATTTTCAAAGACAACCGTTTCCAAATTTATGATCAAAATTATATTTTGGCCCATTTTCCCCCAAATCGACCGGTGCGAATAAAACCTGCCTATTTTGGTGTCACAATTAGACCATGATCCGCCACCTCCGCCCAGGTTATTTCCGGCATTTCCGCCCGAGTAACCGCCTCCGCCCCCGGCACCAACATCCGAATCCGGATTTTTTATCGAACCACCTCCGCCGAAACCACCTTGATATCCGGTAAATTCCGAAATGTCGGTTAAAAATATCGGCTTATCGTTTTTTGAATAACTTCCAAAACTGTTAGATTTAGCACCAGTGAGCTCTTCGTCAAGTTCATGAGCATCTGTTGTAGAAGAAGCTCCCCCGGATGCTTCCGAGGTATTAATTCCAACAACGCCCATCACTAGATCATGTTTTATATCACCGTGACTTAATGAAGGTGAAAATTTTCAGATTTTTTCTAACAACGGATATTTTCAGGATTCGAGTACAGCGGGGTTCGTTATAAGGTCAAGGTCTAAAACACGATTTGACCTTGATAGCCAACCCCCCTGTAGGCAAAGACCAAATAATCCTATTTTTTGTAATTTAAAAAATCCTTAAAATGGCAGGTTAAAACCAAAATTACTCAAAAAATACAGTTTAAATCGGGACAACCTGATTTAGTCGAAAACTCAAAAGGACGATTCCTGAATTTTCGGAATTTTTTTTTGTTGGTCATTTTTAAAACTTGACCAAATAATGGCTTAAACCAATCTTTTTATCGAAAATGAAACCTACTTCAGTTTTCGCCCTCATCTGTATTTGGCCCAATCAGGTTGTACCGTTAAATCGACGTTTTGGACTTCACGTGAAAATCATCAAAAAGACATGATTTTACCAGATTATAAGAACTTATGAAATGCGGTATTTAATATTTTCTTAAATTTTCATGAACAAAAAAAAATAATTGTCACCATTTCCTGGCCTTGTGTACAAGTGAAC
>SCLG01000311.1:57889-71734 GCA_004367875.1 Oikopleura albicans | reverse complement strand
AAGACATGATTTATCTTGAAAAAAATGACTCCTTTTATGGCCTTTTTAATATTTAAATATTTAAAAAAATGACTTACGTCGGCAGATTATCTAAAACACCCTGCCTTCCATGGCCCATCGCCTGGGCGTGAGAAACTGCGTCGGGAATTTCCTGTGAATTACTAGTACCAGTTGCCCCTCCTGTCGCGTTAATAGTAGTATTCCCAGGACCTTTACACCTCCTTTTCAATTTTTTCATTCTCTTTTTTTCTTCATGGTTGCTATTGTCAGATATGCTATATATGTGGGTGAAAAAACATCGCCTTTATTCAAAAAAACACTTAAGTTTTCCGATAATTTTTGTTAGATTTTTTTTTCGGAAAAGTAATTTGCAATGAGACGCATTGATTCTGACAAATCTACAAGGAGACGGCAGGGTGATCTTCCGGAAAAATTTTCGGTCAAAATCCCTGAAGAACTTTTTCTCCAAAAAACCGCGGTACCACTACGGTTTACTGGTATTAACGTCTGTGTCTAAATGATTCGATTCAGATTGCGTGTAATTTCATGTAGTTTTCACCGAATTCTTGAATTACCAGAGTCTTGAATGTTTGCACACGCTGTGTACTGAGTTGCTTTTTTTCCTTCAATAAATCCTCCGGCACCACCCGCCGCAATAAATACCTTTTGGAAAGAATTGTTTTCTCTCATTTTTAACTGGGTCACAAACGTCCCTCCAGACCCACACCGGTTATGTGTACCGGGCTGACCAATCACAATATTTAAAACTTCGCCCTTTGCGAACTTGAAGGCACCAGAGGCGATTGCACCCAGCGTTTTGTGATTTTTTGACATATTACTGGCACCTTGGCACATAATGGAGTAGTTACCATCTTGAGGAACTGTCCATTGTTGTTTCCCACATTCTAATAACTGTGTCCCAGGGGGAGGCTGATAATGGTCGGCAGTCGGGCCTCTAGAACCATACCAGGTCTCATTTTCATTTGGGCCGAAATAAAAGTCTTTTTTGACTGTTTCTGAAACAATTTCGTCACTCATCGAAACTACAGCCTATAAGGTAATAGATGCGTTATGACGGCACAATTTTTATTGAGCAAAACAAAAATACAGTCCCTAGCACTTCATACAGGGTGATGTCCGATTAACTCCCTCTGACCGATCAGGCACGATTCTGCCTAATCGACTTTCATCGTTAATAACAGCCAAACGGATCGAGATTTTTAAAAACGGAAAACAGTACAGACTTTTTCCAGCAAATCTACGTAAATATAACAAATGTTCGAGTGTATTTTATATTTTAGTTTAGTAGAAAATTCGAGATNAAAATCTACCAAAAAAAACGAAACTACAGGGGGTCTGGTTATAAGGTCAAGCTCGAAAAAATGACTTGACCTTAATGCATTCCAAAAAAAAATGACTTGACCTTATAACCAAGCAGAAAATTTTCTCCATAATAAGACCTAAAGTGCTGGGAAAAAACCGAAACCCTGTACGTATTTTGCACGTGTTTTCAACTATTTTTGTTTTTCTAATTTTTGAGAAATCTGGAGTAGAAGCATATCCATTTTTACGAAAATTGGGACAAAAATTTGTTTGTTTTGTCTTTAGTTTGCCAGTTCAGCAAAGCGGACACTTTGTTTTCACAAATGATACCAAAATATGAACGTTCTAACGAAATTCAATTCATTACAGTCCCTACCCCCATTAGAGCACTACTCAAAAGTGCTCAATTTTGGACGGTTTTGAAATACTCTTTTGCAAAAAAACTGACTTGACCTTATAACGGCACAAGTGGCTGATCTTATAACCAACCCCCATGTAGCTGTTAAGAGAACTCGTATGGGCGTGTTTCTGTAAGTACTAATAATTGTATTTGAAACTATTTGAAGGGTTTAGGCAGTTAGCAGTAATGATATATACAGTCAGGTACCTTATTAAAGGTCCCTTATTGTTATCTCGCTTCACCTTTCTGATAAGCTTTCTGAAATATATCATGAAAGCTTTTCAGAAAAGCTGGTATAAAATATATCTGTTAATTTGAAAGTACTAGACTACAAAAAATCGTAAACTGATAAGTTTTTTTATCACATTAAAAAATACGGTTTCCCAAAGACAGGACTAAGATTTCATAGGGTTTTACAAAATTGATTTACCCTATGAGTCCAAAATCTGACACCTTATTAGAGACTCTTCTAAATTGCACATATTATAAAATACATTTCATGACAGCATATACCACTCATAAAGACTTTTGTCCTTAATGGTACTAAAGTTTCTCTGATTTTGGTATCGTAGAAGTTCGGCATTTTTTATTTCTTTATGTTCTCCATTTTCATATAACCAAGATGAATTACCAGGACCGGAAACCCTATAAATTGGCCGATAGGGATTTTTTTCGAGCTCTTTGCGTCGCAAATACAAATATGCAAATGTTGAAATATTGTCCATGGTTGGTTTTTGCATAAAAAGTGGCAATTCCTTCATTATTTCAGAGCCACTTGGGATTTCCCCAGATTGCTTACGAAGCCAGTGAAAATAAATCCGGGTCTTTTTATTTCTCGGGCGAGGTTCTCCAAATCTAGGATCGATTTTTTCCGGGGCCACCAGAGGGAACCATTCAACTTTCGAATTTTCGGGATTATCTAAATTTCATAAGGTACATTATTATTAAACAGTTGACAAATCCAAACATGAGTTTATGACTAGGGTGCCCGCAAATTTTAGGGACAGTAGTTCTGAGGTATATTTAAGATTCCAATTTCCGGGAATATTTCGTCAGCGATATTTGCGAAGGCGTAAACAAAAAACCGCAATTTTCCGAATATATCACCATTTTTTTTATAATTTTTTTGCTATAAATATTACAGAATAAGGTTTAGCGGATAAAAGTATGAAAAGATAGAGGGGGCTCGCTCTTCATTTTTGAGAAATTTGGAAATTAAACATAAAAAGCCCCTTTGGGCGTCTACGGGTTAAATTTTGGGGGCCTCCACATGAAGTTTTTTCGTCAGTAGATCAAACTATATATGCTAGTAAATCTAATTATTCGATTTCGACACTTTTTGAAAATGGAATAAAAAGTTGCGGGCACCCTATTTATGACGTTAACTTTATGTAAACCTTCCCAAAAAGACTTTTTTTAACAAAAAAATACATCTAATAATGATCATTATAAGTTATAACCATTTGGGCTGTTATAGATTTTTTATTCATGTTTTTTACTTTTAAAATCACCCCCGATAATAATAGTATCTGAGCAAACCTTCTAGATTTTCCCCTTCTTCTGTTTCCTCGTTGGCGTCAGATAAAGTGACCCTTTTGAGCTCAACCCTCGGAAAATTTGATTCCAAATTTGTATCACTTGTCTCAATAGGTCTAGCTTTCGATTGCGATGAATGTCCGTTTTCAAAGGGACAAGTNAATTTCCAGAGAATTATGAGAAGTATCTGGCTCTTCTTTAACACCAGGACCATATAAAATCATCATTGGAGGATCAGCGGGTTCATTTTTCACAGAACCATCATTAAAATAACTTAATTCCGCTACATAGTCGTTTTCTAGACGGACACAAAATTGGAAATAAAACCACGGAATAACCATGAAAGAAATTGAAAGATAAGATTTAGAAAATTACTTGACCTTTTGCACTTCATAAAAAAAGACTTGACCTTGTTACCATTAAAAAAATTTAACATTTGATTTTCCAAAGGTCTTCATCCAAAAAAAAGCGTAAAAAGACATGATTGCAAAGATTTTTTCCCAAAAAACATGCTTCACAAAAAGATTGACTTGACCTCAGTGCAAGAAAAAAATGACTTGACCTTAATGCAAAAAAGACTACTTGACCTTAGTGCAAAAAAAGATGACTTGACCTTATAACTGTCATATCTTGTGACCGTATAACCAGACCCCTCTTGAGGTTCTCAAATACATGTAAGTATTTGAGTAAAACGCGCATATTTGATCTAGAATGTCTAATATGTCTTTGTCTCTATTTCACATTTATGCACTCCCAGTTGATTTTTTTATATAAAAAATGATGTAAAAACTTGCCTTTAAAATATTTTGAAAAATAGAGAAAAGATCGAGACGTCTACAAATTCAAACATTAGGTTAAAACAAATACAGAAAAAGGATTCATACGTAGTTTAATGACGAATTTTTTGACCCGATAACGGCGCAGTGCGTAGGTGGGGTGGCTGGAAAATTTGGGGCAAAAACCAGACCCCCCTGTAGTCAAAATTTTGACCCGATAAAGGTTGACCCGATAACGGCGCAGGTGGTGTATACTATTTTCAATATTGAGTCTATTCAAAAAACGACCTTTGACGTGTTCTTCCGCTAACATTTCGTCGATTGGTAGGTCGTCGTCGTCAAATATATCATCATCGTCAGTGGTAACCTCGTTGGTTTCATTCATCACATTATCTTCTCCACCGTCAGTATAGTTAACAATACCGTCAACGGTCTCTTCGACGTTCACGTCCTCGTCCATTTCTTCGTCATTGTCACTGTCATCGTTAATATCGTGGACAATATTGTCAAAGTTTTCACATTCATCAACAGCGTTCTCAGTCTTGACTTTACTGTCAACGTTTTTGTCAACATTACTGATAAGGTGGTTTTCAAATTAGGTCGGACGAAAATTGTAATTAGGACCCCTTTTTGATCACACAAGGGTCATATAATATGGCTCATATTACATTTATAGTATTTCTAAAGTTTAGAATCTTACAATATATTCGGGATGAAGAAAATTCTTACGATTGGTGCGTCTTGAGCATTCTTAGGGAACGAAATTATAATTTGACTGCTATTTGGGGTCATTTAGAGGTCATATTACAATATTAGTATTATTGAACACTATAGTCGGGGCCAGCAAAATGTTTTTTATTGGTGGGTCGAACAATCGTATACGATCAACTCGTAATTTGACCCTCCTGGGCCCAGCTGGGGTTGATGCGACAGGATCATTTTTCAAATATGCTTAAAAAATTCCCCCGTGATAAATTGATCACCGAAATAAATAAACATTTTCTAGAAACCGACATTTTTGTTATTTGGCAGTTATTTCCGGTATTTCTAACCGGAAATCGGATAATTCTTTCGGCGTATCACAACGCCGCAATATTTGTATATGGGTTGCATAACTTGGTAATTACAAGTGTTCGGAATTTTAATTTCAATTTTGGTCCCATCTAATTTGCAAACGACCTAACATCAACGACTCCATCAACGTTCATCTTATCGTCATCGTTAACATCGTGCACGTTAATATTGTCAACGTTTTTACTTTCATCAAGGCCGTTATTAGCGTTAGCTCCATTGTCATTGGCGGTTTCATTTTCGCCATCCAGTGCGGCGTATTTCGATATAAACGCATGGGGATAAATTGGGCGGCGATCAGACTCGCAGTAAAAAAATGACGAATTGTAACTGGCGATTCGTCGACGAAATTCCTTTATGGCGAATGATTTCCATTTTAAATCTTTGCGTAATATTGTGGTCACTGTTTTCAGGTCTTTCGATAATAAGGAGTCCATGTAACTTGTATACTGAAATTTTAAAATAAATCAAAATGAATTATAATTATAATTAGAGTGTATATTGTAGATTTCTAAGAAGAGTCCTTATTCAAAATAAGTTACAGTCAATATTCCTTTTTGGGACGTTTTCGGGTCTCGAAAATAGCGTCCGAAAAAAGAACATCGCCAGAAAAAGGATAATTTTTCTATTAGAATGGCCCCATTTAGGCCCAAAAAACGTCCCAAAACGGAGCAATCGTCCCAATAAGGAGTAAGGACTGTATTCTCAAAAAACTTTATTTCACATGACATTTTCATTTCCAAAATTGCAACAAAATAGGCCACTCGTGATAAAGAATTTTTGGAATTTATTCATCCAAAAAAGCGTAAAACAACGTTGTTTTAAAGATTTTTTTTCCCCAAAAAGCGTGTGCTTCTCAAAAAAAAAACTGACTTGAAAATCTGATAAATTGTTTCGCCTTTTACTAAATATTTTTCAAAAATGTTTGCAAACTTACGGTTTCTTCCGGTGTAACCGGCACTGTCACCGGGATTTCTTCTGTTACGAGTGATATTTTACAAAAACCGGTCGGCGATATGACATCATTTTCTTGTGGCAAAATAATTTGGAATAGACCTTTAGAGTGGTTTCTAAGTTTGAATTTAATAAAAAAAGCGTTGTTCGTTATAACGTCAAGGTCTGAAAAACTGACTTGACTTTAATGCACTTTTAAATACTGACTTGAACATTCCAACCAGTTTAAAAAATTAACTTTTCTAGACAAATTGTGATTTCAAAAGCTTAGTGCAAAAAATACCTTTCCAAAAGTATCCATTTGTGGACCTTTTGGAGACACTTTTCGCAATAACGTAAGATATATTTGGACTGTATTTGGGATTTTTTAATACATAATTTTCAAACCACCTAAGAAATTGTCATTTTTACACACGAACGATCCTCCACCACCGGCATTAAAATCTCCGGCATTTCCACCAGAATAACCGCCACCACCTCCGACGCCAATCTCAGAATCCCCAGATTTTATCGATCCACCTCCTCCAAATCCCCCATGAAATCTTTCAACTTTCAATCCGTCCGAGAAAAATCCTGGCTCTTCAGTAACGGGATAGCTTTTTAAGGGGTGTTTAGGGCTACAAATGTTTAGAAAAAACGTGAATGAAGAAAAAACTTTAGAACCATCTGAAAAAAATTGGACCAAAAATGCTTCACGATAAAATCCAAAAAATGGGCCCAAAATTAAAAAAAAAGTTTTACATTTAAATATTTTAGATTCTAAAACACCCTGCCTTCCAAGGCCCATTGCCTGGGCGTGAGAAACTGCATCGGGAATTCCCTTTGAATTATTACTAAAAGTTGCCCCTCCTGTGGCGTTAATAGTAGTATTTCCCGGACCGCTACACCACTTTTTTAATCTTTTTCTTTGCTTTTTTCCTTCAGGGTTGTTACTGTCAGATTTGCTATATCTGGGTGAAAAATATCGTCTTTACTCAAAATATACTTTCTTCAGTTTTTCTCTTTTAATTTTTGTTTGGTTATTTTCGAAAAATTAACCTGACAATGTAACAAATTGATGGTGACAAATCTTAGGCGGCAGTATTTCGGAAAAATTTTTTCCGAGAATAAGCTTGTTCTGGGAGAACAAGTTTTTAGGAGAACTTTTTCAGGGAATAAGTTTTTCGATGAAAATCCCAGAAGAACATTTTCTCCAAAAGACCACGGTGCCACTACAGCTTGATGGTATTAAAGTGCCTTTCTAAATGTTCCGGCACTAAAAATGGAACCAAAAACTGTTAATTGGAACTATTACTTCAAGTACGTAGTGTGTAGGCTGAACTACGGACTATTATTTTAAGCAAGTAGGTGGTGTAGCCTAAATGAAATTTTACGGCCAATTCTGAATTAGGCGAAATCAGCCTTCGGCTAATGCAGATTGCGTGTTATTTTACGTAGTTTTCACCAAATTCTTGAAGTACCAAATTCTTGAGTGTTTGCACACGCCGTGTACTCACTTGATTTTTTTCCTTCAATAAATCCTCCGGCACCACCCGCCACAATAAATGCTTTTTGAAACGAATAGTTTTCTCTCATTTTTAACTGGGTCACAAACGTCCCTCCCGACCCACACCGGTTATGCGTACCGGGCTGACCAATCACAATGTTTAAAACTTCACCCTTTTCGAACTTAAAGGCACCAGAGGCGACTGCACCCAGCGTTTTGTGATTTTTTGAAATATTACTGGCACCTTGGCACATAATGGAGTAGTTACCATCTTGAGGAACTGTCCATTGTAGTGTCCCACCTTCTAATAACTGTGTCCCAGGGGGAGGCTGATAATGGTCGGCAGTCGGCCCTCTAGACCCATACCAGGTCTCATTTTCACTCGGACCGAAATAAAAGTCTTTTTTGACTGTTTCTGAAACAATTTCGTCACTCATCGAAACTACAACCTATAAGGTAATAGACGCGTTATGACTGCATAATTTTTATTGAACAAAAATAAGTCCTAAGCACTTGATACAGGGGGTAGTCCTATTCCCGGACGCTTTGCGATTTTGATTTAAGTTTTTTTTTTGTCCCAGAATTGGACTTAAACATTTTTTTTTGGAATAAAAAGCGTGCCAGAATTGGACTTTGTTTGAAAAATGTCNTATGACTGACTATACCTACAGCGTTATTTTTTATTTTGGTGGGTACATTTGTAATAGCAAAACGTGTTACATACAAAATTCTTAGAAATAAAATACAGTCCTTAACCAGTTATCGGACGTTTTTGGTTCTAAAAAAAGCGTCCGATAAATGCAGCGTCACAAACGAGGTCATTTTTTATTAGGATGACCCCATTTTGGCCGAAAAAGCGTCCGATAAATGGTTAAGGACTGTATATAAGGCGCACTCCCTAAAAGGGCATTCTATAAAACTGCAATAAAAACAATAGTTTTGGGAAATTGAAGATTTGTATTTATTATTATTGATAGCAAATAAATTAACATGTTAAATCTAAAATCGCAGTAAAAAAAATGAAGAAACAGAAAAAGTGATAAAAAGTTTTTCGTTCAGTGAGTAACATGTCGATCGTACGTTTTTTTTTTTTGAAGATAAAATAAATAAATTTTAAAAAAGTTGAAGAATTATCCGTAGAGGTCCTCATCGTCATCATCGTTTCCGTAAACTTCAGCATTTGCACCTTGAGCATTTGCACCTTGACCGCCAAAGCTAAATAATTTATAATTAAATTAAATAATTTTATTAATTTTTCTTATTTTTCTATTAATTGTATCTTATTTTTTATTAATTTAATTTTTTTTAACAATTTTATTATTTTTTTATATTCTTAATTATTAAAATAAATTATTAAAATAATTTTAATAATATAAATATAAATGAGCCAAATTTGAGAAATGACACCGGGGTTTGTGTGAGCAAGACAAGTTGTTACAAAAAAAGATATATTACAGTGAGTGGCCTAGCCTAGGCCCCCTAAGGTAAAAATTGACTGGTTCTAAGGTCCTGGACAAAAATACCATATGAGCTTTAATGCAATTATAAAAACCATTTGTGGTGTCTGCTTACACCTTATAACCGCCTACAAAGTTGAAGAAAAGTTTTAATTTATTAAGTTTTAAGTTTCTTGTATCAAATAAAACTTCAAATTGTTTTATTTTTCTTGACTAAAACGTACCTGAAGTTTCCGAATCCGCGCGCCTGTTGTAGAGTTTGCGCGAAAACTTCGTACTTTCTGATATCGGCATCTGAGACGGATCGACGCGCAAATTTCATCGATTCTTCAAAATGATCTCGTCGGATGTCCGGCACCGGGTCAAAGTCGTCATCCATCTCCTATAAGTTTTTTAATTATGAAAGTACATGTTGGAAAAATAATTTTGTTAGAAATTGACACGCACTTTTTAACAGCAAGTTTTTTAACTCGGACTTTTTAACATAAAACTTTTTTTAACATGTTAATGTAGAAACGAGCATGAATTTTTATCGTAATTTTTTTTTTGATTTTTNGTTGTAAAGTTTGCGCGAAAACTTCGTACTTTCTGATATCGGCATCTGAGACGGATCGACGCGCAAATTTCATCGATTCTTCAAAATGATCTCGTCGGATGTCCGGCACCGGGTCAAAGTCGTCATCCATCTCCTATAAGTTTTTTAATTATGAAAGTACATGTTGGAAAAATAATTTTGTTAGAAATTGACACGCACTTTTTAACAGCAAGTTTTTTAACTCGGACTTTTTAACATAAAACTTTTTTTAACATGTTAATGTAGAAACGAGCATGAATTTTTATCGTAATTTTTTTTTTGATTTTTTAACCAATAAACTTTAACGACGTCTTATTGGTTAACTTTAACCAACAAATTGTGGAATAAAGTCAATATATTGACTTCATATGAAGTTTACCTCAATGCCCTTAGCGTCGAGTTCACGTTGGTGTTGAATATCTTTATCAATACACTCCCTGATCGCTAATTTGCACGCTCTCTGGCAGATTTCGGTCAAATCGGCTCCCGAAAATCCCTTCGTCACTCGCGACAGATGTTCGATGTCAACGTCCTGAAAACAAAATTACCGAAACCGGTAAATTTTATCCAAAAAAAAAAACATAAAAAAGACATTTTAAAGATTTTTTCCTAAAAAGCATGCTAAATAACTGACTTGACCTTATAACGGCACAAATGGCTGACCTTATAACAAACCCCTTTATAAGACCTTATAATGGACAAATCTCAGACCTTATAACCAACCCCCTCGATTATTTTTTTTTTAATTTTCATACCGGTGCAATAGGCGATTTGCGAAGATTTGCGCGGAAAATGGCGAGTCGCGAACCTTCGTCGGGCAATGGAATGTACATCAACTGATCCAGACGACCTAAGTTAAAAAACTTATTACAGACATTTTCATTTATTTTTACTCGCTTGAAAAAGACATGATTTATGTTGAAAAAACTCAAGGCTTGACCTTATTGCGGTCAAACTGACTGACATTATCATCAACATCGCCTGTAATTATTTTCGTACTAGTTTTCCAAACTAAATATCTGACCTGGTCGAAGTACAGCGGGGTCAATAATATCGGGTCGATTGGTGGCGCCAATGATGAAAACGTTTTTCTTTGACCCCATTCCGTCCATTTCTGTCAATACTTGGTTAATAACGCGGTCAGATGCACCTCCACCATCTCCGCCATTTCCACCACGTGATTTCGCTATAGAGTCCAACTCGTCAAAAAAGAGTACACAGGGCGCCGCCTGTCGAGCTTTATCAAAAACTTCTCGGACGTTTGCTTCAGACTCACCAAACCACATTGTCAACATTTCCGGACCTTTAATCGAGATGAAATTTGCCTGATAAGGNATTTTAGACCAGCTTGATTGATAGAACTAACTAGGCGCCTTCGGATGACAAAAACAGAAAATTGACTACATGCCTTACATATCTTTTGGAGCTTTTCTTAATTGATTTTTTGGCCAACTTTAGAGGTCCGTGGGGGGTATGTATGTTGACCAATAATTTTAATTACTTCCAAAATCAGTCCGTCAAACCTTTCCGAATATATTTGAAAAAAGTTCAAATTAATAAGGGTTATATTCGAAGAGAAAACGACTTCATTTCGGAGACTAGATTTTTCAGCCAATAGGGTATGGCGCATCCTTAAACGTTTTTATAATTTTTTTACATTTTTCGAACCGTCTCCCACTTGCTTTTTTTCTCGGGTGTTCGAACATGTTCGTTCGGATAAGTTCGACGAGCTTGGCTCGTTAAAAAAGGATTACGATATTTGCGATTACAAATAAATGTTTCCATATTGCTGATACACCATCTAATTCGCCTGGCCATAAGTCGGACAAAAATAGGATTCGAATCCATGTTATAATTATAACATTGTTATTCCTTCCCATGAACCACTTGATAGTTTGAGCGGCATAACATTTGTTACCTTTGGCTTTCAATCTAATGGCTTCCAAGCAAAGATCCCGTTCGTCATTTTGCGACAATTTTGGAAACCACATCGTAATTCCAAACCATCGAAATTGAGTAATTCGGAAACGATAACGGATATTTTTCTCGTTTGAAATCAAAACTGATTATCCCGTGACAGAAGTGGCGAATCAGAGAGGTGTGGGGGTACTTGGGAAATAAACAAACCGTTTGAATATGGACTATTTTTTTTGAGTTTACTCGTTCGTAAAAAGTCGAGAAACAAATAATTTTCATTTTATAAATACCGACAACCGGATGAAAAGGTTAGTTTAGAAGCCGAGAAAAAAGAAAGAAAAAAAACGACATCGATTTACGCAAAAATGGACTCATTTTTAAAAAAATTCTTGAATACGACAAAATTGAACAGAGCGAATGAATTATGCGACATTTCTATCGCGAAACAAAAAATAATTTACGCATTTTCTAGATACTATGTTCACAGATTTCTGTCGCTTGTCAACACTTGGTCGCATTTCACCTTGGTCAAGCTGTAGTCTTATTCTGGGACACCCGATTTTGGGACCGTTATATTATTCCACTTCCGGGACCCAAAGTCCATTTCCGGGACGGTTTTTAGTGCTAAAATTTGAACGTCCAATTCCCGAATGGGAGTCCTGGAATGGGAGTACCCCTGTATAATATTATATTTACCTGAAGTCTTCATTGGTGACGGCTAACGAGTCCATAATTTCGGCGTCGATCGTTTCTTCTTCCAAATCTATAAGGTCCATTTTTCCTCTAATTTGTTGAAGGGCGGCTTCCGAGCACAGGGCGGCCAAATCTGCCCCAACGTGACCGTGAGTTTCCGAGGCCACCTGCTCAATGTCAACATCGTCCGCCAGTTTCATATTTTTCGTGTGAATTCGCAGAATTTCGAGACGGCCAATCTTATCCGGAATTCCAATGTCGACCTCGCGATCAAATCGGCCAAATCGACGCAGAGCCGGGTCGATTGAATTCGGCCGATTCGTCGCCGCCATTACGACCACATGGGCGCGCTGTTTCATACCATCCATAAGGGTTAATAACTAAAAATATATCCGTAATCACTCCACAAAATGGCAGTAACCGAAAATAGAGAACCGAAAACGGAAAAAAAATTCTGCACGGAAAAATACGATTTTTTAAAACTACCATACAAGATGCAGATTGATGCTTAGATTACGTTGGTGATATAAAAAAAATAGAACAAAGAGACTCATTTTGGTGCTAGAGAGCATTTAGAGGCTGTTTGCAGCTTTCATTACGAATCTGGTAAAACAAATACATTTCTCGTATAGCCATTTTGAGCATTTTTTTTTGGATATTTTCAAAAAAATTTAAGAAAAAAATGGATACTTTTTAGGAACTCAATTTTCATCCCAACGTAAAAAGACATGATTTTAAAAATTATTTTCCCAAAAAGCACATGGCTGGAGTTGACCGTAGTCTCCAAAAAAATGACTTGACCTAATAACGGTCACAACTTGAGACCTTATAACCTGACCCCCATATAGCTCCGTAGTGTAGATTATTATTTATACTCTAGATTCTAGAGAAAAATCGTACCTGTGATACGATTCGTCGTTCGACCTCTCCGTTTGTTTTGTCTCTTTTAGGTGCAATAGCGTCTAATTCGTCAATGAATATAATTGCGGGGGAATTTTTCTCCGCCTCTTCAAATGCTTTCCGTAAATTCGACTCGGACTCGCCGGCCATTTTTGACATAATTTCGGGACCGTTGATCAAAAAGAAAAACGCGCCGGTTTCATTGGCCACTGCGCGGGCGATCAACGTTTTACCTTAGAACCACATTTTATACACAGACATTGAAGACGGAATTGTAAGTGGTTTAATAGTTTACAAATGAGTAACTCCCAGGCGCACATTTATGAGCTTTTTTTGGGATAAATCGTCATCATTTTTATTAATTGTTTTTTGTCTTTTTATTTATCAGATCCTAGATTTTCAGAATTTTGCGGCCCCAAAAATTTTCTCAATTAAAATCAACTCAATTTTAACTACACTTGTGAGCCTGGAAGTTAACTGTTAAATGAGATGTAAATTGGCGTACAATTTTAACTTGAGCACACTCCGCTCACCGGTACCAGGCGGGCCATAAAGTAAAATGCCCCGCGGAGGTTTGATTCCGATTGCTTTGAAAAGTCCCGGATGACGCAACGGAAGTTCCACCATTTCACGAATCTAACCCAGGGTGCCCAAAAACAATCATAAAAATGACAAAAAAAAATGAATTTTCATTAACTCCCAGGGGGAAGGACTTTTTGATAACCCGTAGAGCTCGTCAAACTACGTCGATCTGACTA